>PVJO010016440.1:0-41940 GCA_004026905.1 Hystrix cristata
CAACTGAAACTATCTCCCACTGTGTGGTTAAGGGAAACGAGATCACATATTTTAAAAATTCTTTCTTTTGTTCCAGGTGAATGTCTAAGATGGAGTGTATTGTTTGGATCTGTTTGACCTCCCAGCATTCCTTACTGAGACAAGCTGTTAAGCAATGACTACTTCAAACACATGCCAGGAGATGAGCAAGGTTTAATTACTGAAAAGGAAAACACACACACACACACACACACACGAAGAGGAGAGAAAGAAAGATGTAATACACAGAGAGAGAGCTCAGTCCTCACTGAAACCATAGTGAGCCCGAGGAAAGTTGGCTGTGTGGGGGAATCTGGGAAACAGGACTGTGGCAATATTAGATTTAACAAAGTAGCGGAGGCAAGACCGAATTTTTGATCATATTTTATTTCAGCTGGATGTAGAAAGAAAATAAGAATAAGAATAAAATTTAGCAGAGGTGAGTAAATTTACAGAAGAATAAGGGACTGCTTCTATCAAAATGGGAGGCAAATTTTACCTTCGTTGAGGTAGTTTCCTTCCTCTTCCCCTTCCTTCCTACTTTATTTCAAACACCTAGTAGATAGCAGTTATTGTGGTAAGTGTTAACTAAAAACAGCAAATATGCAGTTGCAGCAATGTAGGTCATAGTTTTAAAAAGAATCAAAGATTAAACCAGCAAAATTTATGGCTATGCTGTGTAGAGACACAAACAAGTGCTGGCTGGCGGCTTACAAAATTGAATAAGGTGATCGAGAAATATTTTAGAAGAAACAATATTCAGCTCGAATGTTCAAATTGAGTTTTAAATTGTTGTTAATCATATAGACAAAACAAGAACTGGTATTTTAATCAGGGAAACCATTAGAAGAAAATTAACTAATGGGTGTTACAGCACGACAGATGTGAGAAATACATAGAGTAAAATATGCCTACTTATTGGAGGAAGAGAATTCGTCCCGTCTTCATCATGAAGGGTTCCATCTGCCAGGTTAAAATGTTTGTGTAAAGAGAAACTTTGATGGCAATGAGAGAATGTTCAGAAACATGGATATTTATCAAAATAACGCTGCTGATTTTTTTTTTCTCTTGGTTCTAACGGGTAGAAATTTTGTAAGACCTAAGGGAAATTCGCTACTGCAAAATATTGTCCTAGGCATCTAAACAGAGTTACTTCTAGGACATGTACATCGTGATTTGTCATGTTCCAGGGTTGGAGTAGTCATTGAAATTATGGGCTCGGCTCCAGCAGCATGCAAGACACAGTCAGTCAATATTTTTCTATGGCCCCAAATATCCATATGAATTCTTGTGTACTTCTAAACAAAAACTAAAAATGTTACCTAAGTGAACGACCTCCAAATTTCATTTGACTTATGACCAATACACTTACACAGTAACCAGTTTTGTCTAATTACTTATAGGTTGTATTTTATATTTTATTTTGACTCTTTTAAAAGATTATGGGAGCTTAAAAACATATTTCATCATAACAGTATAGAACTACTACAATGGCTGGCATTGTTAAATTTTTACAGAGTATGTGAAAATGTTTAATAAAATGTTATGGTTTGGAATAAGGAAGTTGACTTTCTTCTTTTAAGTTCCCTGCCTGTACTATACCTAGTTAATCAGCATAAAAATGTGTACCCAAGCCCTGTGTCTCTGCGCCAAAGGGATTTATAAACAGCTCAGCCTCTGGGCCGAGTGGAGATCCCCTTCCCCATCCTGTTTCCAAACCGCAAGAAAAGCGCAAGGTAAACCCACCCGGCGTTTCAGTTCCCAGCGCACACTGGACTGCCTTTGTATCAGAACCCCGCGGGAGCCCCGTCCTTCCGGGCAACTCCCGGCATTTCGTGCATTCTACACACTTGCTCTGTGTGTTCGCTGGTTAAATTCATGTGTCACTTGCCTGGAAACAATGCCCGAGAGAGCCTCTAGGAAGCCTGCTTAAAACAGCCATGCCCTGTATTTAGTGTTTTAGTGGTCTTCAAGCTTCTCACTAACCCAGTGTGCACAAAAGATCGGACACACCCATTCGTACTCATAACCCACAATAACAAGATTCCCAAAGAGTAAGGAGAATAAAGATGTTCTTGCTGCGAAGAACTAGTATAAATCATTTCCTTTCACAGATGATTCTGCCATGCTCTCAGAGGATTAACCGTGAATTTCTGTATAAGAATGGCTAATGGTAACAGGAAATCCTCTTGGTATACTGCTAAGAGAAGAGAAAAAAGAGAAAGAAAAAGTAAAAATCGTCTTTTGATTAGAATCTATTTTTTAAAAAATCTGTGTCAAATAAACCTAAATATATACTAATCTAAATTACAGCCAATTTTGAAATCTTCTCAATGTACCATATAACATTTTAGTTCTTTTTAAAAATAACTTTATTTGGGATATAATTTATCTATTTAAAAGTGCACACTTCAATTTTAGTGTATTGACATGATTATGCATCGCCAAAATTAATTTTAGAACTACTGCCAAAATTAATGTTAGATGCACTTGCTTTGGCAGCACATATACAAAATTAACGTTAGAATGTCTTTCCTACTCCCAAAAACCTCCATGCTATAACAATCGATTCTTGTTTGTCCCCCGCCTTGATTTCAGCCCCTAAACAACCATTCATTTACTTTCTGTACACATAAATTTATCCAATTGAGATTTTTCAAATTTACTAAATAGTATTGGACTTCCTTCACTTAATACAGTGTTTTCAAAATTTATTCAAGGTTATAATTTATTATCTGAATGTATTAATCTACTCACACTGGTATAGCATAATACCACCTTCTGAATGGTTTAGATTACAGAAATTTAATTTCTCTAATATCTCAGGCTAGATGTCTACCATTGAGGCGCTGGCAGAACTGGATTTTGGTGAGGCCTCTCTGGTTTGCAGATGTATTCTTTCCTTGGTGTGCGTATCCCTTTCTTCCTCTTCTTACAAGAATCTGTCCTGTTGGCTTCAGTTGCCACCCTTATATGCTCCTTTAACCTTGTAACATCCTTCCAGGCCCTATCTCTAAGCATAGTTGCCTTGGGGATTAGAATTTCAGCCTACACGTTGTAGGAAGACACAACTTAACCCATAATACCAAGACACTATGCTATTTATTTTAAATTTTAGTGTCATAATGCAGTTTTGATCACCTAAAAATGCTGTCACTCTGCTTTATAATAACCATAGTTATGCTACTCTTTGCTCTGTCAATAAATAGAGTTTATTTTAAGAGTCAATGATCACGAATGTCAACTGTGTATCCTGAATACACGGATCTGTTTCTTTGTCACACCTTCACTTTCTACTTTCTCATTCTAACTACTAATTTCCATTTGTATTTTCCCATAGTTCTGGTTGGCATCTTTTCTTTTGAGAGTTAAACTTGGTTGTATCATCTTGATGGGCTTGGGAGCCACCCACGGGGTGGGTAGAGCACACTTCTGGTATGTCTGGGTGGGTCATGAGGTGTGACATTCAATGCTATGTCTAGCTTCTCGACCCTTCCTCTCTGTCACCACTCCACCGCTCTGCCTTCCAGCCACCGTGAGCAAAGCAGTCTCCACTCCATCATGCCTGTTCCCATGATGTTTCTTCCTGAGGCCAGCTGTCCACAGACTGAATTCCCATAAGAGGGGAACTAAATTAAACCTTTTGTACTTCAAATTATGCATGTTGGATACTGTGTCCAGCTACAGGAAAGCTGACTAGTACACCTGTTTTACCAATGTTTTATTAATTCAGGTTCCTGCTTGTACATATGTCAAATATCTCCTGAAACAATGCACAAATGCATAGAAAAACACAAAACATGAGTAGTCAGTAACATCAGAGAATGTGAATCATTTCAGGTCCCAAACAAAGTCCATTATAAGCCAACAAGCTGCGTGCCTGTACCTGCAATTGTAGTTTACTATTTCAACTCTTTTACAGTTTTTCACTTTCCTTTTTGAATCTTCCCATTAAGTCGAAAGTTAAAAGGTTTTTAAGAGAATACATTTCCATTCATTATAGCAAAAACATGTTGAGAGACTTTTATATGCAAGTATCAAAAGAATCACACTAGTGCTAACAAGAAGGAATTGCATTATAATGTCATTTTTTCAATACCAACATATTCTTTTTACTAAAAGAACTGTGAGTAGTTTGGGGAGGAAGGAAGCAACCTAAAGACAGAAATCGCTCTTATTCCTTGTATACCTTATCCATATTCACCACTGTGCCTGAAAGGGCTCCCAATTTCTGTACCAAGACTGTCATGCCAAGAATTCAAAAGTCTCCTTCTCTTCATTAAATAGCCTCTAAAGATATATAGGGCAGTAATGGAAAGAGAAAGAGAACACAGATAAAAACTGAGACCTTCCTAATGGAATTTAAAGCTCAATAATATGTACTTTCAGGTGCAACTAATATTTGCTTAGAGAAGAACAAGGTAATTAGGGCAGATGTTCTCTGGTAGATAGGTACGAATGTGGGAGATCAAACACACCTTTAAGATCAGCATGAGACTGGTATTTGCTTTGGACTTCATTGAGTAGATTAACTCACTTGTGAGTATCTTACCAAAGAATGTAACTTACTCAAAGGAAGAAACCTATTAGCTAATTTATAATCTAGTATATTTATATAAAATAAAAGGTGCATAACAGTTCATTGAGAACAAATTAAAATTGTTCTGTAAAAGAGATACCCACCTTAATACAGGGTATGATAAAAGAAAATAGAAGTGCACGTAACAGTTCTATCTAGGTCACTCATGAATTTGAGGATATTTCTAGTAGAGAGTTGTAGATTTTAACTGCAGATTTTATCAACCACATGAATAGACAGTGCTATTACTGCTTAAAGACATTATGTTGTGGTGAAATGTGTACTAGAATAGAAAGTAGAAAAGGAGGCTTAGAGCCAAGATCTAACTTTTATTTGCTATGTGACCTTGAGTATCTAATTTAATTGTCCAAATCCCCAGAAATATTTCCTATCTATCTGGCCCAATTGTTTAATAATCAAAGGACAAAGGAACGAAGAAATAGTATATATTCCAAAGATACTACTCCTGATATTATTTTTTAACATTATTAAGCTCTCATTTTTCAAGTATTCCACAGTTGGCATACTTTATTTAACAATGATTCCAATATTGATTTTAAGTAAGCCACAGATATATCTGTAATGTGTAAAAAGCCAAGAGTAAGAAATTTCACTATCAGCATAAGCAAGACAACATTTTAAATGTTTTCATGTGCAATAATTGAGGGCCGAACAGGGCAAAAAACTGCCCTCACTTTGTTAAAACTCCACAACATAGACTGAAATCTAGCTGCAGAGAGCACATGACGACACTGCTAGGGAACTGAGGGATGATGCAGGCATGATCAGTGTGGCCAAGCCTATTCCTCAGCTACCTTAAGGAAGCTTACATTTGATAAGATCCATTCTACAGAACATCCTACAGAGGATTCTGAAAGCTATGATCTGTAAGCCAAATCAGCATGTCGCCTGTTATTATCAATAAAGTTTTATTGGAACATAGCTGTACTCATTTGTTTATGTGTTTCCCTTCTTTCATTCCACATTGGCAGAGTTGAGTAGCTCAAAAACTGACTATGCAGGGTACAATATTTACTGCCTGATCTCTTGCAAACTGTGTGCTGTCCTTGTTCTAGATCACTGTCTCATCGATTATACTGGAAATTTCCCAGAAGGTGAGCAAGAGGTAAGATTGAAATATTAAATCTATTTATGTAGCCATAGCCTGTGATATTGATAAAGTGACGCTGTCAAACTCTTTTCTTCGATTAGTTAGGTCACATAACATTTCTTAAATGTTAATATGAACTTCATTCTTGTAATGTAATGGCAAACTGATGAACTTTTCTTAGAGGAGGAGACCGCTGCTTACGCTGCCTCCCTCTTTTAGAATGTTTCCTTCAGAGTACAATAAGCCTGATAAAAAGACTTGGCCATTAGACTTTACAATGAGACTTCGTATGTTTTCTGTGTCTTGCACTGTGACCACTTATGTGCAGAATTAGCTCAGTAGTCTCTATTGGCTTAGATGACAAAAATCACAGTTTTGCCTCTTGTCCGTCAAGGAAGTAAATGCATTAATTGTTTTCTTCTATTTTTTGTGTACATTTGTGTGAAATTCTGTCCAAACTTTGTAGTTGGTTTGACACTACCTGACATGCCTGGTATGCTGACAATGCTTTCCCATGTTAATCTTACATTCTCTCTTCCTCTGCATTAAGATGGCTGTGTCTTTTGTTTGCCAGACTGTCTTGTTTCTCTCACAGAAGGGATCTCTCCAAAGCAGATTCTTCTTTGTAGTTCTGGTGTGGTACCCAAGATTCTGCATTTCTAATAAGCACCCAAGTGATGCTGGAGCTGACATGCCAAGATCATACTTTTCAGTTACTAAATGCAAATAGAAAAAATGTTTTATATTTCCTAAACAAAATTTAATTTAGTTTTTGAAGCCTCCGTTTCTTTTCACATTCACTTGCAATTTAAAATGTATTCTGTCCTGAGTAACGATCAAGTCAAATGTACACCTCTCCGTTTTCTCTTTCCTGAGATGTTTTCATTCAGGGATGCAGAGGACACTGACAGATGGCTCAAGGATCATTTTCTGTACCGTGACGGTATCAGCTGAGGTTTGCTTTGCTTCATGTGTTCTCATCTGCTTGAATTTCTTCTGCTGAAGCTATGGTACTCACCGCATGGCCAGTGCTAGGTTTGCCCCATCTAAGTTATCTAAGTTCTGGGGGTTTTTTTGGGTTTTTTTTGTTTTTTGTTTTTTGTTTTTTTGGTTTTTTTTTTGCTAAAGTTGATAAAACCTCTTTGATCTCAAAGTCCCTAATTGTAGAAGGCATCCTTTGGAACCAGCAAAGTAGCCTATATATATTTATATATATACTTCTCTAAACGCTTATAGTTGCCTGGGCTGTGATGGAGGTAGTGAGACTGTGAGGCAGTACGTTGCTGCTGTCCAGCCTTTTGAAGCCAGTCCATGATTCTTATCATCTGTGGGCTTCACTGTCCTTTTTTTTTGATATATCAGCCATCATAGTCATCATGGATTTTTACATTTTTTTTGGATTTTTACATTTTTATGTTTTGTAAACATTACATTAATATATTACTTCACTAAATTACTGAATTTTTATGTCCCTTTAAATTTAGCCCTGCAGCCAAGTGCCTTTCTTGTTTTCTTTTAGTACCATCCATTTGTTCCCTTCTGAGTTTGTCTATCCTCCCCAGTGAAAGAAAAGCCAGTGGAGAATAAACCCATTAGCTTGGAAACTAGCACTTAAATAACTGTTCATCATCATTAGCTACACGTGTTTGTGGATGATCACACTGTTCTGCTTCTTTCAGACTTAAATAAATTTTTTGATCCTCAATATCCCTTCTATTTTCTTAAAGGGATTTGGGAACTCAAGGGGCTATTTTGTTAATTGATTAAGAGCTCCCTCAACTCCCCATAAGGGAAGGACACATACCCATCCAAGATGTCTGTCTTATGAATAATAATAAAGTTACTATCTTGAAATATTTTCCTACAAAACAAACTAGACTAAGAAGAAAACTGAGTAGTTGGCTGGTATCTAGCTCCTACAGTGGAGCTGAGCAGATAACTTTTGTGAAGGACCAGAGAGGATTGGGGTGTAGCCCAGTGGTAGCACATGTGTTTATCATTTCAGGGCCCTGGGTTCAATCCCTGGTAACAAAATTCAAACAAACAAACAAACAAACAGAAATGACAAGAGGATAAAGAAGGATCGATTTGGCTGTAAGAGCCACTGAAGGTTTGAGTTGGGTTTGAGTTGGTATCTATTTTGCTAGATAAGAAGAGTTTAAAAAATATCTGTTAAATAAGTTTAAGTTCACAGCTGACATTTAAACAGTGCCATTGCTTATTTTTTAATTACATTTCTTAACACCTCAAAGAAACTGATCAGAATAAGACAATCAATCATGAGAATATATGCTTTCTCCAGCTATTTCTTTTATACAAGGGCTACTGGCGACTTAAAAATGTGAAAATTTAAAAAAAAAAGTAAAAAGCAAGAGTTTCAATTCAGCCTCCTTTTAAAATCAAAGGTGAAGCAGAATGGAAGTAGGAGAAAAAAGTACAGAGGCCAGAGAACAAAAAATAAAACTGCTGAATTGATTTAGAAAAAAACAATCAACTGGACAGAAAGAAAGCATAAAAGTGCCCTGTATGTGGAATAACTTGGTACTAGTTCCAGGGAAGAAAGAGCGCCTTTCAGGCTGCAACAGACGTGTGGGTGGAAGGCAATTCTCCGGAGCTTCGCGGTTAAGGAAACAGCTGCGGGCAGGCCAAGCGACCCACGAGTGCTTGCTCATTGAAAGAAGTCAACCTGGAGCGGGATTAGCATGTCTGAATTTCCAGCATATTCTTCAGATAGCTAGCGGCCGATCGTTACGAGAGCTCTGAGACACACTCTAGATGATCATTTATCCAGACAATTGAGTCTTTTAATGAAGTAATGTTACTCCTCTGGGAACCGGACTTGAGGACGAGGAATAATCAGGCCTCCATCACCTCCTGCGAGGCACATTCCCTGAGAGCCGGCTGCCACTCGGTGCAGACATGAAATACGCTCCATTCTGTCAGGGTGGAATGCTCGGAAACAGGGATTTCTTTAAGATATTTCTTGGCTGAACATGGTGGTGCCTGCCTGTAATTCTAGCGCTCTGGGAGGCTGAGCGTTGAGGCCCACTGCAAGCTAGAGTCTGAGGCCACCCTGGGCTACAGTTGTGGTGAGTTCAAGGCCAGCCTGAACTACCTACGTAGTGAGACTCTGGTCTCAAAAAAAAAACCAAAAAAAAAAAAAAATTGGAGGGGTGTCTACCTCCCCCTGCTCCTCATCTTCATCTAAAGAAATATGAAATAAGTTGAAGACCCTGAAAAATTAAAACAATGACGGTGATAATACAGTCATTATCTCCTGTCAAATTTTAATACCTATCGTCATAGTCTTGCTCAATGGAAAAAAGTAATTCATAATGTTTACTTACCATGACGACTCCCACATGTGACTAGTCTTGTCTTCGTGTTTTAGGTGAGGATCTTCACGTTTTTCACTTGCATACTGTTCACTTAGAGCCATGTCATAAGGCAACTTGGAGCACTTCCTCCGCGGCCAGCCACTGTCTCCATCGTTTCCTTCTCAGGATGAATGAGCGGAGTAGCAGCCAGTAGATGGTGCTAGTATTTCAAAGACTATTCAGGACTACAGATTTCCAGATCCTCTTAAAATGAGAGGAAAGAAGTGAGAGAAAAGTGTGAAAAGTTGACGGACATAATTTTCTGATTTCCAAAGGCTTTGGAGTGGAAAGCCGCTTTTGTAGTGACCTGTTCTATCCTTTCGGGGTAAAATAACAATCATAGTTTCCCTTAGTAATTAATAACTTCTGGCTCCTGTGGTGGAACGAGAGGAGAGAGAGAGACAGAGAGACAAAGAGACAGAGACAGAGAGACACAGAGGGAAAAAGAATCACCCACAGTTAAGCTTCTCCTTGAGGCACTTGCCGTCACAGATGCTGTTCCTCACACCAACTGCCATTACAGTCAGAAAGTAATTCGCAAGTGCTTAGCACTGCAGAAGAAGATATTAAAATGTAAAACACATGCATGTGAAGTTTCCTTTAAAATACCAAAGAAAAGCTTTTTCTAATATAAAGCAATTTATATGTAAAACATCTGTAATCACAAAAGCACCTTAAATACAATATTCAAATACAAGCAATAAAAACCTGTATCTAAAGATGATAAATCAACATATTAAAAGCTTTCCTCTCCTGGCAGCAGATGCTCTCTGAAAGAGAATTGGTAACAGATGCACACCATAGAGGGGGACCAAACAGTGGCGACACGAGCAAGGGGCTGCATGGAGCCAACGCCGCACGGCTGGATCACGGAACCTGCCGCTAAAGCACAATTGCTGTTGGGTTCCTAAAGAGCTACACTCGAAGCTGTCTCTTTAAAACCCCATAACTCAAACTAAATGGCTCTTGGTAGAAACTACCTTTCTCAGTTGCAAAGACTTGAGTTACGCTCATTTTTCATGCCCAAACAAAACATATGGTGATGGACTGACAAAGAGTGAACCAAATTCCTCTATCTAAATTTGTAACAATAAACACCTAAGAATAAAGAACAATTTAAAGTCAACGACTGCATTGTTTTTGCAATAGAGAACCAGGCATTGTTTCAAACGACTCATTTCTAACAAATATCAAGTAGTATTTTAGATGCTTCTAAACCCTTGGGTTCCTAATTGTATAATTTTGAATCAGAAATACGGTTTCCAGGGGGCAATGTGAGGTTTCTATTACCTCGGCATTGCTAATATCTCAGTCTGTTACATGCCTTCTAATTTTGACTGTTATAGGAAAAAAAGAAATCTTTTCCTCACTCATCTCTAGGTTCATGGCCGAAGTCTTTACAACAAAAGATAGCTTAAGAGGAGAAAAGCACATAAATTAATTCAATATAAATTTTACACAACAGAGGAGCCTTTAGCAATGAAGACTCAAAGCAAAGGGGAAATGTGTATTTTCCTGCTTAGCTTTAATAAGGAGTGAAAAATTGTAGAGATATACACTTGGAAAACAGATTCTAATCTATTGGTAATAGACTGGGAGGATTCTAACCAATATGCATTTTTTTTTTTATTTTTCACCTTGTCTTTGTGTCTTCTTTATTAAGAATGTTCTCCTCTGGGTGTGGAAAGGACACCTCTCAAAGGAGGATCTTAGGCCCTGGCTCAGATGAAGTTCAGCGAAGTATCTCTGGCTTTTATGATCTGATTCAAGGAAGAAGGCTATCAGGGTAGTGAGAGTGACCGCCCTCAAATGCCCATGTGCTGTGTTTTGGGAAAGTGTGTCCTGTACATCAGCACTAGTCTACAATCACATGAATAATATAAAACACCAGGAAGTGGTATGCAATTTTCAATGAATTGCTCAAAACAGATTGCTAAAACGATGCTTTTATTTCATGTGTTTGTTAGGGTTCTCCAGAGAAACAGAACCAACAGAATGCATACAGAATTATAAAGGCTGATTTATTAGGTTAGTTGACACAGTCCGAGGCTGGATAGTCCCAAAAGGATCATCTGCAGGTTTGGAGAGCCAGGAAAACCAGAAGCTACTCAGTGGCAGCAGCTCAAATCCACAGAACATGGGGGACCAATGATGTGGCCCCAGTCTGAGGCTGAAGGTCTGGAAGCTCCCTAGAAATTCACTGGTCCAAGTCTGCATGGAAAGGCTGAAGAACATGGAGCCGAGCGTCTGAGGAGAAACAAAATCACATGTGAGTTGAGCTTATGAGAGTAAGCATCTCCCTTCCTGCACGTTTTCTCCATCCAGGCCCCAACACGTTAGCCAGTGCTGCCCTCGAGTGGGGTGGGTCTTCTGGCCTTAGTTCTTGCCCCATCTGCCCATCATCTCTGGAAACACCATTAAGGATGCACTCAGAAGTGTGCTTTACCAGTATTCTAGGTGTCTCGGTCCAGTCAAATCACTAACCAAGGTTGGCCATCGCAACAGCAAAAGACCTTCTTCTCTTTGTTATCGTCTGTATGTGGCAACTTTAAAGCATGGCCTCAAATTCTTGGGCATTCTTATCATCAAGACGTGATGTCCGTGTCCCTTCCTCTTGAGTCAGAGTGACTGAAAGTGATTCTGCGTGACTTTGACTTCTGAGACTAGGACAGAAGCAGCCTTGTACCTTTTGACTTGATCTCCCAGAAGGTTCACTATTGCCACAAGCTTCTCTGGAAAGGTTCTTTCTCAGATCTTATGTGCCACATTCCAAGAAGCCCAAGCTGCATGCAGAGGTCCTGCCTTAATTAAGTGGCCTGGTCCATTGTCCCAGTTGTGACGCTACCCTACCGATTCAAATTACTGTAGCTAAGGCCCTATTATGCCCTTGTGCATATCTGATGCAAAGAATCGCTGAGTTTGTGGATGGGATTGTTACTCAGCTACAGACATCTGGAACGCTGCAGTTGGGTTAGAAATAGAAATGGCATCGTCAGTCATAAAATGACAAGACAGTCAGGGAGCCTGGTTTAGTTTTAGGCACAGTCAGTGTTCTAAGTTTCCTTTAACTCATTTTCTTGCTCTGACTTTCCCCTTTGTCCATTCAGCCCTGTTTCATAACTGCATCCCCACTGCATCACTCTGCACTACTCTTCTGTCCCTTTGTTCCTTGTTTATATTCCCCAGATAGATACTTACTGACATGCACTCACTGCTTCCCACACATTCATTCATTTTTTCACAGTTATTTCCAATTCATCCTACAAATTGTTTGCAAAACACTGTGTACTTAAAAGGAAAAGAATACAAAGCTTAACATGTGTGCTCATCTGCATGTCTATTCTGCAAAGTCCACCTCAAATCCAAACACTCCCTGGAGAATGATGGCTTTAGTTGTTGGGTTTGTAACCTAATCTTAACATTTACTGGTGCCTATAAAGTTTAAGAACTTCTGGACATTTATGTTATATGTATTGCTTCTCAATATCTTTGTTTTCCTATTTTCACTGTCTAGGATGCCGTCCTCTGTTGCTTGCCCTGAAGGTTACCCTGCTCAAATTATTTTCTTGTCAAGTAGCATTTACATTTCCCCTCTCAGGGCTGTATTTCTAGGATTTAGAGAAGATGATGTTTCTAGGTATCACACACTGACCATTCACAAAATGCCAGACTTGCTTCATTTATTTTATGCATTATGTCCTATGTTCACCCTGTTCTCTCAAATGTTTTCTATACTAATCATTTGACAATTGACACATTGTACTTTTCTTCGATATCCTTTTAGCATTTTTGACTGCATGAATGTATCATATGATCCTCAAAGGAGACTAATTTTGTTTTTTTTAAATTTCCTTTGGTATTCTTAGGCTATTTCTGTAGTGAACTTAACATAATAAATAACCAGTAGCAATTTGTAAGGAACAAGCCACTTTAAAAAACAACTCACTGTTAGTATCTCAGCTTAGAATTTCTAGGTATTTTCAAACATTGTCTCACTTTAGAACATTAGGCAGGTGCTTAAGGTTGTAATGAGATTTAATTTTGTTAGTAATTTTATAATTCTATTGTCTTTTCCTAAACACAATTTATTCTCCGACTGTTATACTCACATTAATTACAAAATAGATACAGATAGCAGATAAGAACATGTATTTCCAGAGTTATGCTAACATGAATTAATTTCTACAGTACTTTAGTACTTCAATTTCTTACTCTTACTCTTACCTTATTAGTGATAAATACCTTAAGAACAATCTCTTCCACATTAGATTTCCAAAATTGTGTAACAGACTTTCACATTTATAATGCCTTTCAGAAACTTGTAAAGAACTATAGTGAGAAACCATAAATTATCTATAGATAGAAAGATTTTCAGCCAAATTTCCTGTTCGAAGTACATTGAAACTTGACAAATTTACAAGATAGTATGTGTGCTTTTCAAAAATAGTATATTATTTTAATACGTTAAATTTCCTCACAGGGCTCATTCTCCTCCTATTTTTTCTTTTAGCAGCTACTATTACTAATACACATGCAATATGATTTCCATGTCTCTGTTTATTTCAATAAAACATTGTCTTATGACACTAAGATAGGCTCATAAATTTCATGGGAGACAAAAGATTAAAACCTTCTTGGCTAAAGGTATGATTGTGTTCAGAAAAACTTTTAAGAAATTTTGTTTTTTACTACTTTGTAAGTGTCAAAGGTATAATACACCAGATAAGTTAGGAGATGATTTTGTTTATGTTATTGAAATAGAGAGAACATTCTTTAAGGAGGAATAACTCAAAACAATGAAAGAGAAAGAGGATCTAGTGCTTCGCTGGGAGTCATCTGCCAATCCTGTTAAAGTCCTGCAAAAGAGGAGAGCTGGGTCTTTCTCTGAGCCCTTCGGAGAGTAAGAAAGTGGGTCTTTTCTAGGAGTACACAAGGGCAGAGTGGTTCTTTGCTATTTACCATTAATTGGGGCACGAAACAGCAGGAGCACAGAGCTCATGTGAAATTCAACATTATTACAGGGAATAGAGATGGGAAAATGTAAGAAAAAAATTAATATACACAGTCAGAAGAAAGTCTGATAAATATAAGGTAAAAAACAGAATATATGATTCTGGATATAGAACCATAATGACAAATACTACATCTTGAGGAAGAAATAGTTTTAATTATGTAAATTAGAGACTGCACGGAATGCTTTTCTTACTCCCTTGTCTTCACTTTCTCCATCCCTAACTCTCCAATGCTTACCTGGGGACATGGAATTACAGCTCCCTTAACAGGAAGGCTCCTGAAATGAGAAGTGGAACAAGGAAAAGAGATAGTGTACAGGACTCTGAGAATGGCTTTTGAAAAAGATTATGTTGGAAATTGTTATTAAGCTTTCTGTAAACAAGAAAAAGGAAAACATTATTCTTACCTTAAAGTGCTAGTGAAGTGTTTAACCTAATTTCTGCAGAGCAGTCTATACAGTGATTATTCCCTAAGCTCTCTTTCAGGACAGCGCTGCAGTAAGACATCACACAGAGTTCTCCTTAACGTCAGCTTGCCCTTGCATTACTTGTGGCTAAATGCTAATTAGTAAGGCCTCCAGACTACCAATAAACAGAATCTGCTCTGAAGCGTTTGTAGAGTTTGATTGGTCTTTGTGGAAGGCGAACGGGAAATAGATCTCAAATTTGAGCATTTACATAAGTCCACTGTGGCCGGTATTCAAAGAGACAAATGAAAATATGTCTGAGAAGACATCTCTGAAACGGCTCATGTTTTCAGAAGATGGGCTTTTGAAAAGTGATTGAATCATGAAGATTTTAACTCCATTAATGAACTAATTGGGAGGTGATGGAAACAAGGTGGAGCTAAAACAGAAAATAAAAATGAAAGGACAAGATAGATGTACTATTTTAATAGTCTGAACAAACATTATTAAAATAGTTTGTTTGGGCATATCATTAATAAAGAGGATCATGTTGCCTTACCTCAAAAACTCAGGGAGGTCATAGAAATGAAGGAAGAAGATGCAGAGGGGATTCTAACAGAAAACCAGAGCGCTGAGGCCTCCGTGCTATCAAGGCTATCTAAGAATTATCAAAGGAGCCATTCAGTATTTGAATGTCATTTATGCTAATATCAAGTAAAAATGTTTTTAAATCTTAATTGTATTCATACTGACATCCTCTAATTTTCCCTATTTGTCCAAAGAGAAATACTTGCCATGAAGTAGTTAAGAGCAGAATAAAAAAGTCTAGTGCAAAATTCAGTGATCTGAATTGATGCATATAGGAATAATTATATTCTATCTATCTAAAGTTTTCATGCATTTGGCATGGGAAAAAATGTTTCTCTTATTCAAAATGTTGATGTGACTTTGCCTAGTTATGTCCTTGCTATGTTTTACTCATTGTAATAAAAAGATTCAACTATGATTAGTTGGAAAAATAACTTTGAAAAGTTTATTTTTTTCATCTTCTTCTTCCCCAGCACATCAAAATTCATCTAGATGACAGCTATAAAACTGTTAGCATACTACAGTCTACAATATTGCCTTCAGCTATTGGAAATCCCTACCTCCTCTCCTTGGAGTTTTTTAAGAAGTGAAGCAGTCATTTTACTGGAGAGACTTCATTGGAGGAAAGCAAAAAGTTATAAAGAGAGATCAATATTCCAGGTAGCAATGAAATTAATTCTGTGAATCTCATTACAATATGCATTGAATTAGCCATTGTAAAACCCTTGGGTTCAGGGTCAGAAGGGATCACGTCTCAGAAAGAGATGTGCCTGTTGTCTTGAGATAACATCAATACTCTCCGTAAATCCAGGATTTCTTGCAAATGCTTTTAGCTGAAAGTGAACATTTGAAGAAAAGAAACTCCAACAAGATCTCAAATAGAATCGAAGCTATTGTATAACCAGCTTGGTTCTCCAAAGGTGATTTATAAATACGGCGACAAAACTCTAAGGACGAATTTCACATGCAGCTTGTCTCAGAGCAAGTGGGACTCATAAGGATGGCATATAGGACTCAAAGTGTTTCCCATCAGCAGAAAAATTGCTTTTGGAAATTTGGTAAGAGAATAAAGAGAATGTATAGGTAAAGTCTTGTGCAATAATCAAAATACTCCTACAATTCGATCCCTTGTTGGGAACGGATCATCATGGACTGGCTTTTGGTGCAAAGGAAACCTCTTTCCCTCTGGATAGTGGCTGATGAAACTATTCTCCACTCTCCACTACTGCCTAGCTTGCCATTGCTCTACAACGTTGGTTCTGACTTTGCTCTCCCCTACTGGACACCTGTTGTTTGGTCTAAGGCTCTGATTCTAACTCTAGCTGCACATTACAACCCCATATGAAGCTTTACAAATTGTAAATATCTTGGCTCCAACTTCTCAGTTTCTCATTCAGTCAGTTTGGACTGGAGCCGGCCATTGGTTCTCTTATGTGCTATCCCAGGTATAATGTTATGCAGCATTAGGTGAGAGCTGTTGGCTTCTATACAGGAATCTTTTATTTTCTTTTAATCTTATTCTTCATTTAATAACCATAGCCAAAATGAACTTTTGTCTCCTTCTATGTACAATGAATTCTTAAAAGGAAATCAAAGTTAAGTATTTAATGCTTCTATTAGCATCTAAAATATACACTATCTATATTAGTATCTAAGTTATACAGTAACTTTCATATCTGTCCATAACCTAGTATTACTCAGAGAAATAAAATTCACTCAAACCACCCCTGGCTACTGCACTGCTTCTCTTCCATACCTTCTCCCCTTTCACCACCTGCTCCTCATGGTGACCTCATGTTGTGCCACAATTTATGTGATTTCTCCATCTGTATTTGCACTCTTGACTATGACCAGTACATTAATATACTGCCATGTTTCCATCTAAGTGCTTCTGGGTGGGAGCTTGTAAACCGATCAGGTGTTTATGCACCGAGGCCTCCAAGTTTTTATATACTAATGACTTGCCTAAAAGGGAGAATTTCAAGCACCTTAGTGGAAAACAGAAGAGGACCGTTAGCATTAACATAGGACTTTCCAAAATTGTTTCTCCTGAAATCCTGTTCTTCAGATGATTCTAGAGAGATTAAAAAGAAAAAGGTAGAATGAATTTGTTAAGTTTAAATTCTGTGTCCTTGGTTTTAAGAATACATGTGCTATTAGCATATTAAAAGCACTAAAAATTCCTTTACTAAGTTTTTTTTTTTGCCCAAATGTCATAGTTTAAAATGGCACATTCTGATCCCCTTCATTGTATTATCTCATTTTATACATATAAGCATATGTATATCCTGTATGTGAACATGGCCTGCAAATACATATATTATATATATGCATGTATACATATATATGACACGTATACATATAAACATATGTAAGTATGTATACATATATGTCACTATGTTAAATGTGTATATAAAGGAAGGGAATGATAAACTATTTGTGTTATAAATCTTACTGCATCAAATACTCATTTGATCATAATGTACTATGTTCTGTACTTTATTAAAAAAAATTTAGGGATTAGAGCATAGTTTGAAGAGAACTGTTAGATGATAAAGAAGCTGGAGATCAAAGTCCTGTTCATTGTCAGCACATTTCTTTACTAGTGTGCAAGTTCACTCCTAAGTTGCTTTGGTAGAAGAACAAGTGGAAGTTGTATGGCAGGGAAATATGTTACCTTTTCTAATCTACACAGTACCACAATCAATTCCTATATTGATATAAGCAATTAATTTTAAGTATTAACATTTCTTATTCCTAAATGGATCAAAAGCATATTATTGGCAATTAAGTAAAATAACATTTATAGTAAGTAAATTTACCCTTGTTTTAGGTTGGTATCAATGTTGATGCTAAACATTTTATCAGTCAATGTAAAAGGGAAAATAGAATCCATTGCATAATCCAGGGCATTCAAAATATAAAAACAAACAAATGACTCAACACCAGCAAGTTTTTTCGTCATGTTGTTAAAATATACAAGGATATTCATAATGAATATTGTGAACAGAGTCTTCACAATAGATATTCTACCACAGGAGGATTTTATTATGCTTTTCACAACAGGCCAGGGAAAGTACACCAAAGCACGATTCGGTAGAGCAGACCACCGTGGCAATGTGGGGGGAGCAGTGGTGGAAGTGAGGGAGAGAAGAGGAGATATCAGGCCATGAAGCCCAGATGTCCATTCTCTGTACTTTCTGTAAATTCAAGCATAGATTATTTTAGAGTTAAAAACCTGATCAAAATATATGGTGAATGTTTACTTTAAACATTTTACTACAGTAAAAGATATTTTGCCATTGCTCCCCCTCAAAATATTCCCAGTCACTTCAAACTCTTATTCTATCATTCTTGTCACTTTCTGATGTGGTTCTGGAAGTTCTCTTTTGCATGTATTGTTAGGAGGTGTGATAAAAAATAAATGCAGTGAATGCAGCTATTGAATGGCATCTAATGGAAAGACGGGCTCTTAGAAACATTACGCCCCTCCACTTTACTCACTGAATCTGTTATTATGTGACTTCTGTCTCTTCTCCAAATTCAAAAAGGCTAGGACAGATAAACATTTCGAATGGATTCAGGACATCTAGGCAGCTCCCACAGCACAACTAAAGATTAAAAAGTGTGTTCAAACCAAAGGAAAGTATTTCCAGGAGGATTGATTGCAATGTGTGTTTTACTGGAATAATATCTTTAAAACACTCAAGCATCCACCATATTTTATTGCACTTTGTATCTATAGGCATGCATGGACTGTGGGACATCCAAGCAAGCCTTCATATCTACTGTTTCTCTCTAGTCCATAAAGACTCTGATATTTACTGAGCAGCAGTAAGTTCCAGGCTATATATCCAGCATACATGAATAATCTGTTACCCAACATATGCAATTTGTTTATCAAGCACCTGTATTTCTAGTTTTGTCTATTAAGTCTCTTTTAACATTTCTCCTTTGCATTTTATGATGGAGAAGCAATCCTCCGCATGGTTTCCTAAGGAGTGAAAGTGGCTCTAAAATGTTAGCAATGAGAAACTATCATTTCAAAGTAGTTTACTACATTCTGTCCCAGTACACTGTCTGCCAAATAGTGAGGAAAGAGTGGGTGGTAATGAGGGAGGTCTTAGTATAGTTAGCAATCACCCTACTGGAATTGCTCCAAAATCCCCTTCAGAAAGCGAGCTAACTCTACTTTGGCCATTCATGATCTTGTCTAGTCCACCCAAGAACATCACATGGACAGATGGAAAGATAACTGTAATCCCCCCCGTGAAATCGACATGAGCACTCATTCCGGCACACAGCTCTGGCTCTTATAATTGGCTTGAGCTGCAAGAGGAGAGTCATCTGAAACTTTCATCATCATGTGTGGAATCAGTTCACCTCAGTCACTGAAATTAAGGCATCATATGATTTAAAGTACTAATTGCTGAGTAAATACAGAAAAGGTTGTTTTTCACATCCATCATGTAGTCATATGGGATTTCAAAAAAGCATGTTGTGGAGATTCAGGAAACTAAAATATTTATTTTTCACATTCTTTACAGGTAATCTATGTGATGGGTATTCCCTGTACAGTTCAATCAGGCTCTATTAGTGATTCGTGTGTGTGTGTGTGTGTGTGTGTGTGTGTGTGTGTGTGTGTGTGAAGGCATAGAGGAAGAGGATAGAAAGGAAGAATGAGTTGAGCATACTTACCCTGCTTGCTTCTTTCTAGAAATTCTGAAAGTGGTTATATATACCCAGGGACACACAAAAAAAATCTTGTTTCTTGATTTCTATAATTGAAAAGATAAACAAGTTTTCAGGTTTTTGAATCTTCCTTTACCAAATACTGAGCGGAACGGTACAAAATTGGGTCAATGCTAGTGTTTTGAGTCTTTGGTCTTTACAGATCTCTACTGTAGATGCTTGGAGAATATTTAAGAATACATGAATAAAGAATAGCTCTCATTTTAGAAAGATTTAATGCTTTTTCTTTTTTTCTTATTACTGTCATTTTCATTAGGGAATGTTAGGGTGGAATTAGGCATGAGAATGAAAGAGAAACAGAAAGTGATGACCAGGGGATGACTCTTACTAGAAAAACAACAAGAACATTTGGGCATGCAGTATCATTGCTGATGGTACAATACTGGCTTAGCGTGGAAGAAATAACCTTATCTCTAAGGTTATTGTTGTTGTTGTTCTTGTTGTTGTTTTACTTTGGCTCACATACTTCAAAACTGAAGTCTAAAAATGATGTGGGCAAAGGAACACGTCTATCCCCTTGGAGAAGACAGAGCTATATCAAAACAATAAAGGGTTAATACTGGTAAACTATCATAACATGTGGTAAGAGAGACCATAGAGAGACAGCAAGAAGCCATAGATTAAAGGGAGGTGATTCGTAAGACACAGGACCACAGTTCTTAACTTAAAAAAAAAAAAAAAGCAAAAAGAGACCAGATTTTATTGTGACTAGGATGATCTACCACACAGGAGGTTTGAGGGGAGTTTGGAAATGTGACAGATGGATCAGGCAAACCCTTGGGCAAGGCCACGTTCTGGCCAGCTCCTGCGGCAAAGGAGTCACTCTCCATACATTTGCTAGATCCATCTATTCTCACAACTAATTAATGGAAAGGAATTTTATAAAAATAGAGTCATCACAGCCATCTTGTAAACAAGACTACAGGTATTAAGATCTTGGTATGCATAATACACAGGATAAACTATTTTTGAATGAAACATTTTAATAATTCTTACAATAGTAGCCTTTGACATTAGATACTAAAATCTTAATTTGGCTTTGAGGTAACTTTAACTGTTTGAAGTTAAGGTTGTCAGCACTTTGAAACATGACAAATCTAAAAATCTAGTTCAGGTTTTTCTGGCTTCAAAACTAATGATCTTTCCAACCTTTCTAAATTGATTCTTACTTTATGGCTGGAATCAAATTCTAATGAAATCCATTTGTCACATTACTCTAGTAGGTCTCAAAGTGTTGTCGCTGAAACAGGAGTATCAGCTTTACCTGTGAACCTGTTAAAAACACAAATTCTCTGTTTACTCCAGGCCTACTAAATCAGAGAATCACAGAGTGGGATCCTGAAATCTGCATTTTAAGAAGTCCTCTGATTTTGATGCACGTTAGATTTTGAGAACTACTGCTTTACTCACTCCTAAGTCGTTATGGGAGGAACAGGATATATTATTAAGCTTCTCTTTTTTGTGTGTGAACAGGATTTCAGCAACTGCTCATGTAGTAACAGCATGATTTCTCCTGCAATTCTAAATTTCAACATTCGGTAAAAGACATTGTTTCGAAAATGGTCCTTCAGTTTTATAACTGTGTTACATATACCTCATGCCTCAAAAACCTGTCCAAGCAAGGGTCAGGTCTTAAAGAACCAGAAGTTGGCTACATCTTTTACAACTCTGTAAGGTCTTTCTCGTGATATTTCATTCATTCTTTGACCTCTATTTTCAAGTTACTTTTCCCTTCATGCCTCCAAAGACTTAGATGTGTTTCTAGGTTGTTTTCCTACTGCAGGAAGGGTCTGTCCAAGCTACAGTTTATTTCAGTAAACAGCCTCAGGAAATCTGAGCAGAGAAAGGTCATCCCGTCATTACCTTCCATCAGATATTGGTGTGTCGATATGAAGGTTTCAGTACTAAGGTGATAAGCACTGATATTACTGGCAAATGCTCTCCAGCAGAGAGCAGTGAACAGATTTATTCTATGAAATAACTCTACTGACATAAGGTTTTAAAGGTCATGACCTCACTGACCAAACATTTTTTAAAGACATACTGTGCCTAACAGAGGGCAAGCAAATAATATGAAATGAGTAAATAAATGAGCACTTTTCCACAATTCAGAATATAGATTACATTCTGAACAGAAAAAGGCATAAAAGTAGTATATCCTACGATCTCAGGTTACTACAGAGAGCTAAGCAATGTTTTTGAGTAGTACACATATTTAATAAGTTATTGTTAATTGTGGTGAAGTGATGTGGTCAACTTGAGCAGGAACACCTAGCTGGACTGAGTTGGTGATTCTGGGCATAGAAGATCCACCTGAAGATTGCTGCCAACACAACATAAAGGAGAATAGGAGCAGAAGGTAGACAGCAGCTACTTCCCAGGAGAAGCTCTGTCGTGGCTGGTTCTCCAGAAGGGAATTTGGCAGTTCTCATTCCAGAAGGAGCTCAGGGCCTCGCTGTTGTTGAGGACGGCTGCTATTTGCTTCAGGGGAGCTCTGGTCTTCATTTCTGCTGTGAGCACTATATCCTGGCTCCAGTATAGGTTTCTTCAGCCATTTAGTGCAGACATACACGTACATGGCGTCATTGCCGTAGGTGCCCAGCCCTTGATTGGATCTTTCAGGTCTCCAGTGCATAGACAGACATTCGGCTGTCCTTCTGCATCTGGCTTATGAGTGAATGTTGTAACTCGTAAATGTCCTGTATTAAATCTGCTCTCTTGCAAAGCATTGGCTCTAGAAAGGTAACTAATACATTAATTGAAAGTAATTTTTAACAATCAATACGTGATAAACATTCTTAATGATAACAGTTAAGAATACATTTCAAGAAAACATTCCCTTTACAGGTGGGTATTTTAACAATTATAATGAATTACTGCATTCTTGGATTTCTGCTTATTTCTTACACTGTTAACATGGGTACAAAAATTTGGTACCATGTATATATATAGAGAGAGAGAGAGAATACACTATAGCATGTAGTTTATAGTTAGGACTTTTGACTTCTCTAAAATTACCTGAATAATGAAAGTAAATGTGCCTGCTGACATGCATGTCTACTGTAGTCCCTTTATTCTAAACAATAGTTGTTTCATGTATAGAATAAATCGACAATATAAAAAAGCTATGTGCACAACGTGCTGATTTCTAATTCACCTGTTTCTTCTTGAACATTTATAATGCTGTTAGCATTAATTGTCATCAAATTAAAAAATGAACTATGATACGTATCTGAGAGTTTAGAATATCTCCAAGTCCCCAAATTGAAGAAAGTATAATTCTTCCACACACAATGGGAGTAATTCTGAACAGAGCTCTGGTTGCATAGGAAATATTACCAAGAACCAACAAATGGAACATAACAAATTAAAAAGTTTCAGCACAGAAAAAGCAAAAAATAACAAAACAAACAAACAACAGCAAAACAACCAACAGAGTAAACAGACAACTTACAGAATGAGATTTTGCCAGTTATTTCTCAGACAGAAGGCTAGTATCTGAGATATGTAAAGGACTGAAAAAAATTAGATACCCCAAAATAAAAGACCCAATCAAAAAGTGGGCAAAAGTGAAATGAATACACACTTCACAGAAGAAGAGTGGAAGGAATGAAGAAGTTCTTTAGGAAAAGAAAATCCAAAGCACCACGCAAATATATGTGATTATTAATTACCTATATTTTCATAGAATTTGTCCCAAAGATGCAAAGTATGTTAGAACACAGATCATTTTCATTCAGTGATACCCAAACACGCCTAAAGACTCTATTCTTTATCACCTTTTCAATTTCCAAAATCTTGTCTCTACCCCTACCTTGAATGGACACTAAAAACATTCTGAAACTGTTTCAAAGAACAGAAGCAATAGTTTGAACATCAATGATGATAACATACAAAAGTGATCATCATAATTGTATATTTAAGTAGGAATTCATTATTTCAGCCCAACCCTTTTTAAGCAGCTCCTAAGTGAGCAGGTTGAAAATACCAAAAAAATTGACATGATTGGCAAGAACATGTCAAAAGTGTGGAAATAGAGGTAAACTGGACAATGAAATTGGAAGTAATCATGATTTACATACCTTAGCAATCGGAAAGAAATTGATCCAAAGAGATATGCTTGTAAATGGAGCACCCGTTGGAAATAAGTTATTAAAACACACTTGTGGGACATGACCAAAGGTGTAAGGTAGAAAGCATGGTCTATCATCCCATATCAGTTGCAACTGTTTAATCTTTTAATTTCTTATTCAGTTGAGCGATTTTGTTTTTATATTTTAAATTTGGGATTTTATTCCATCATATAATGGAATATTTAGGTCTCAGGAGTGTACTGGGTATCTTCCGTGAGACATAAGTGACTACCGGTTCCTTTAGAAACCATATTCATTTACCCACATTCTCTGTATCACCTTTGAGGCTTGAGCGAGTAATAGCAAACTCATGACCTTTGGCCCAGTCAGTCATCCAGGTTTCTTTTCTTGTTCGATAACTCTTTTTGAATAGTCCCCACTCTCCTTCACACTCTGCTTCTTTGCCTTCATTACTGACTGTAGAATGGTATTGAGAATCCCATACAATTTCTAGTTAAGATACCAAGCAAGACTAATTCTCTTCAAAACTGGACTTTCTGAAGACATCCACCACTGTAAAAATTAAATCCACCAAAAGTTGTGACTGACTGTAGACTGAACTTCATTGGAGGATAGCTGGATAAATGAATACTGAATGGAAACATCATGCAACTATATCACTACTTTTTAGAAATAAAATTATAAACTGTGTGGTTTATTTGGACAAACGATTTTCAGCAGACTTTGGGGTCATTAGGTTAGGGTGTACACTGCCGGTGTCCGTCCATTAAAGGAACACTAGTTCTTCAAGACTCGGGTGGGTTGCAATTCCAGGCAGCCCCTGCTCCCGTGAGCCTGTCATGACTCCTCACCCTGCTAAACTGCCTCTTTACTCTGACTCACGCAGCCGAATAGGACTTAATGTGTTTCTATCTCTGCAGTACTACTTAATCAACAGAATTATAATAACTTTGATGACAGAATTCAGGCCTTATTTTGTTTTTCTTTTAATCCCTTGAGGTGTTTAGCTCAAGTGCCTGCCATGAAAATATTTTGTTGATGGATACAATGAAACAAATTACTTACTTTGGCAGCCTGACGACCTATGATCAGAGAGGGAAATAAGACCCCAAAAGAAGAACCAGAGCGTTGTTTCCTAACAGAATTGGACAAACAAGTGGAGTCAGTTCAGATAATGAACATTTACTAGGCAGGCTGCTGTGGGCCACACTGATCTCCCTCTTCTCCAAACTTCGGCGCACTCGGGCTGTAGCATTCATCGAGCGCCCTCTTCTGCCATGACTTCTCTGTTCTGTGTAGGTCTGTTGTATTTTACTTTACTTCTTCTCCATTATGTTGTAGTCAAATAATTATTGAGTCAAATAATTATTACTTATATCCAACCATTTTGATCTACACCAGTTGCAATATTATGCATTTCTACATAAAATGCACTTTAAAGCAAATGGATCTATGTCACATCTTACCAACCCTTTTCCAGCTTAGTAAATAATTGTTAATTGCTCCTTTAATTGGTTCAAACACAAATCAAGGGT
This sequence comes from Hystrix cristata, assembly GCA_004026905.1. Taxonomy (NCBI): domain Eukaryota; kingdom Metazoa; phylum Chordata; class Mammalia; order Rodentia; family Hystricidae; genus Hystrix; species Hystrix cristata. The sequence goes on from PVJO010016440.1 coordinate 25,474, forward strand.
CAAAGAATCTTAGAAATTGTGACTCTGACAAGTTATTAAAATTACTTAATATGCATTATATAATAAATAGTATTTTATACATTCAAAAGTATAGGTGTACATATGCACCTTTTTATCATACCTACATCTATATCTTCATATGTGAATCAGTTTCCCTTAAAAGTGAAAAAAAAAGTACAGGGAAGTTTTTTCTTTTTGCTTAAAAATAAGAACACATGGGATCCTAAAAGTAAAGGAGTGCACATTTCATTGGACAAAATGTGGAATCTACTTATATTGCAGAAGTTTGAATTCTAAGAAGTCTGCCATCTGAGCTAAACAAGTCAGTGAACAAACTCCTTGGAGCATATGGTCTGTTCAGTGTTCACTGATTTTCTAGAAGAGAGATTCCAGTACTTGTGCTGATAACCTATTCTAGTGTCTAATTTGCCTGGCCATCAAGAAATTTTTCTGTATGTCTAGCAGAAATGTCGTAGTAGGATTTAAGTCCTTTTTTTTTTTTTCTTATTTAACCTTCTGTAAAGCTGTGTCACTATTGATCAGCTGTCTCTTCCTTTCCCTTCATTGCCTAGATGGGTAGAAAATTTAGGAATTGCTGTCTAGTTAACAAGCAGTAAGGAACCTGACTGCACCATCTGTGTTCATTTAATATCTGCTTTAAAGAAATCTGTAGTTTAAGAGAAAGAAAACGTGGTAGTATTTCAAAGTGTTAGAATAGAAAAATGCCTGTGTAGAGACTTAGGTTCAAAATACTGGCCGTAGGAAGAATTGCTATTATAATTAGTGTCAGTGATGATAGACAAGCTTTTTGCAACTGTTTCTGAGAACATCTGTGAAATATGTTTTGAAAATACTCTGGTTACTGAATAGCTGTCAGATGTGGCTCAAATACCTGCAGCGCTCACATACAGAATTCTGCCTTCATGAGTACTTTTGCCTCCCCTTTGAAACCTGTCAAGCAAACCTGCCACTTACTTCCTTCTTTCCTTCCTCTCTTTCTGCCCAACATATGACAGATCGGGAAGATATAGTTTAAAACTCTTCTCTTCGCCAAAGACACTCGCTTCTTCTCTGATCTCCTTTCCCAACTGTAATTTAGACTCTGTAGTCTATGATAACTGCAGAGTTAGTCTATTTTTAATAGATTTATGATTTATTCTTCTTTTTCTAGATATGTTACGAAATTATTTAGCATAACAATGAATGTTAGTTGATTAACAGCCCTTGTGAGAGCTGTTTTTATTTTAGGAATGTAAAAGCGAAACCAAACACCGTATGTTATGTCTTATAAAGTAGACTTATGGGAGATCATTGGTGATTCAGACACAGTATTTTGAAACAAGCCAGACCCTCTGAACACTGATTACTGGCCTCCCTTAACCTGACATTCTGAGAAACTCATTTCTCTAATCATAGAGAAACAGTCATGACATCCTATATACGCTACAATAAATTTGACAATAAATAATGGAAAAACATTTGAATCTTTAAGTCCTTCTTTAACTGTGCATACATAAATCCCTGGTTTGATTATTTCAACCAAAATCTGTATGACAGGATTCTATATGACAGGTATCAAGAAGCAGAGATGCACTAGATTGAAAAGGTTAGGGACAAAAGTCTCTGATCTAAACGTGGTGATCAGCCCCATGACTCAGTGTGAGCTTCTGTGGGTTACATCCTCACTCTGAGCCTCACCTTTCTCATCTCTAAAATGTGGTTACGAATTATGCTTAACTCACAAGGTCATATTAAGAGTAAAGAACATATGTTGAAAAGGTAAAATAGCATCTGGTATCCAGTAAACACTTTGTTGAGTAATAACTATTAGTTACATATTAACAGTTCTAAATATTACTAAATTATTACTGTATTATTAAATACTTCTTGGTAAAACATTTTACAGCAAACTTAAAAGATTTACCAAGGGGCTGGGGATTTAGCTCAAGTGGTAAAGCACTTCCCTAGCAAGTGCGAGGCCCTGAATTCGATCCCCAGCACCTCTGCCCCCCAAAAAAGATGCATCATATATCCTAGAAGAAAATTTATAAAGGGCACAATAGGGACATCAAGTAACGAGTGTCTGGGTTACCAAAGAAATCAAAGGAAACTTCATATAAAGGGAGATAACGGTGACTTTTGAAGGAAGAAAAGTAGTTTTCCCCACAGAATGTAAAAGGAAGCAAGTTGTAGGTAGAGGGAATTGTACTAGAGGCAATGCATATGGTACAGACTGTTGACATGTAGTCTTTGCTTTGTGAAAGCTTATTTTTAGAGAAGATGAGACACAAGACAACCATAGTAACAGATAAAAATGTAATGAATTTCACCTGAGAGCTGATAACCATGCAATTACATCTGGCCTTTATTATCATTTAATCTTTTTTTTTTAGAAGGGAAAATTTTTATTGTAATTCAGCACTGACAAAGAATCTAAAAGCACACTTGGACGTAGTACAATTGCCTTACGTGTTTTATAAGTTTTTTAGCCTATTAGTCTAGTTTTTAATCTACATATATATAAGATTTATAAGGTCTTTTTTTTTTAACCAAGAACATGTATCGGTACAACGTACATATAATGATCACATTCATCACATTTATTTTGTAGCTGTACATAATGCATCTTGGTTCTCCCCCCTCCCTCAGCCCCTCCCTTCTGTTCCCTCTCTCCCTATTTACAGCAGGTTTATTCACATTTCTCCATGATTTCCCTTTCCCCTTTCTTTCCTTTTTTCCCTTCCTGCTTTCCCCCCTTCTCTCTTTCTAGTGCTCCTCTCCTTTGTATATTATCTTCCTATTATATCTATTACACCTCTTTGTCTTATTTACAGTTATGGTTTCTCAGAGAAACAATTCGATGTCTACTCATGAGTGTCTGATTTATTTCACTTAATAGTATGTTCTCATTTAATCTTATAGTGACTCTACATTTTAGATAATTTCTCTGTGATGCAATTAAAGAGATTGAGGAATAGAGAGTTGAGGAAAAATCTATCCACAGTTCTGTGAGTAGCTGGTGGTGGAATGAGACTTTCAACAGAAATTCATCTCTCAAATTTGTTAAACCAGGCTGAGAATAAACTATGTTTACTAGTAGAGGGACTTTAGACTCTGTTGAAGGACATTTATTTGCTAATAGAACTATAGAATCTGTATGAGGGAAATTTTGGGGAGTTGTGGAGTACACAGTCCTTAAGAGCAATATTTTGAAAACAGCAAACAAAATTGATAATTATTTTACTCGAAGTGCACTTGTCTTCTTTTCTCTTAAATAAAATATCTTTAAAAGGGTTACATTGGGGCTGGGAATTTAGCTCAGTTTAGAGTGCTTGTCTGGCAAGCAGAAGGCTCTGAGTTCAATCCCCCGCACCAAAAAAAAAAAAGGAGGAGGGTTACATTATCATACAATATATACATTCGAGGATAAGGGTAAGTATTTAGATAAATTGATAGATTGATACAAATAGAGAGAGATCAAAAATTATATCTGAGATGCTAATTATTTATAGAATATTTACCCATGAACATTTATTGAATTATTCCCTAAAATTGTTTTTTGACGGCTTGTCAAAATAAAAGTAAAAATGTAGTCAAAATTAATCACTATAGTATAAGTTGTTTAACAGTTATACCTGAACACCTGCCTTATGTATCCTTACAATCTCGGTAGAGCATATGATGATTAAAAAAAAAAGAAGAAGTGGAGAAAATGTAGAGAAATATGTGTGCTTTTTTTCTACCAGTTGCTTCAATCCTTTCAACCTTTTCTTTAAGGGATTCTGGTCTATTTTGTTTGCTTTTCATTTTCTCTGTTGATGTGTTTTTTATTTCTGTTCATTTATGGATATTTGGCTCCTATTTCACTGAAGTTCAAGGCTTTCTGACTGCTTTTCCCACCCATCCACAAGAGGGTGGGTCTTTATACACAGAACTAAGTGAAGACACTAACCCACTTATCTAGTTTCAGACAAATGCATTTACAAATCCAAACCATCCATGTAATTGGTTCTTTTTTCCACTTAACTTTCAGTGTCTGTCTTACCAATACTGTCAGTCACGTTCCAGGTGAAGCGACAATTATGTCCAAGAACGTTCGCTCCACTCAGTCAAACAACCAATTTAACTGACATCTTTCCCCACTGGTTTGAGTGGTCAGTGGGAGTGACAGATTTGTTGCTTCAGAGTCTTACAGAAACACCTTCAAATTTATCTTATAAAAGTGTCTCTTCAGCTAATCTGGGCAGCTCTCTGATGTTTGTGCGTCCTATGCAGTTATTAAGGACGTTCTCTGCGAGTGACTGGCAGAGCTGCTTTAAAACAATTACAAGCATTTAAAAAGTAATTACCAGAGAATTTGAATGCAAACAAAATATCTATTTTGACTACCGTGAGCAACTCTATACAAACATTTTTCTTTCTCTGCCTGTCATAGATGTGGCTATCCATTTCATAGAAGATTTAATTACAAATTTGTCTTCCTTATCTTCTGGTCCCACACTGTAGCTAGGGAAAAACAGAAATAATGTGGGGGTAATTGACAGAGGGTTAGAATGAAGAGAAGTAGAGGATAAAGATGCAAGGTTAGGAAGGATTTGCTTTTAAAATAGAAGAGCATGTTATCTTGTACCACTTAACCTAAAAATGTAAATGTTACAATTTATCTGTAATTAACATTCTGAGAAAGAATATTGATATTTCACACATTTTCTTCATACAGTTTTCTTTTGTTGCTCTATAAAAACACATTTTTTCAAATAAAGGACACTCTGAATTTTTGTTTTGTTTTCTTTTTGACTGCTGTCATTTTGTCTTGTATTAAGTTGGTTAGATCATATTTTGGTACATATCCATATAAATATAGCCATGTATGTACAATATATCTAATTTATTTGCTACCTAAACTTAAATTATATAGTTAATTCTCTATTTTTGTAGAACATAAACTAAAATATAAGATATTATGTACCCGTTAAATTCATATAAACACCTCTCTCTTCATATGTGGCTATTAAGCACTTACAATCCAGTAAAGGTGAATCGAGGTATGCTATAAGTATAAAATAAAATACTCAGTGAATATCTAGGATTACTTAGAAAAATGACTGCAAAAAATATCTTTAGTAATTTTTTTTATATTCATTACCTGTTGAAATGGCAATATTTTGTATATTGGGTCAATACTTCTTTTATGTAAGTATTAAAATTAATTTCAACAGTTTACTTTTACTTTTTCAAAGTGACAGGTTGAATATTTAACATTCCCAGTGTGGCTCTTAGTAGTAGCCCAGTTTGAGAAGACTGCATCCACCCACCTATACGGGCACTGAGAGAAAGGTTGATTCAATCTGGATAATTTGGGCCTCAGTGGAGAGAGAGGCTGGTATTTGGGGAAGGAATGAAACTGATTACTGACTGAATTCATATTAGTCCTGGACTTAGGGGCCGTGTAAGTCCGCAATGGTGCCCACTAAATAAATATTTGGCTGAAAGCTACTTGCATTTCAGCTACAGAAGAAAATACTGAGAGTCCCTCACAGAGAATACTCCTTGGAGGAAACAAAGGAGAAGGCAGAGACGAAGCAATAAAGAAAGCCACTTTTGGATCGTGTCCTTAAATTTGGGGGACCTGATTTTTTTGAGTTCTTTATATATTCGAGATGTTAGTCCTTTGTTGGAGGAATAGTTGGCAAAATTTTTTTTCCCCACTCTGTGGATTGTCTCTTTGCTCTGTTGGTGGGTTCTTTTGCTGTACAAAACCTTTTTAATAAGATCAGACCCCAATTGTTGATTCTTTGTGATATTTCCTGGGCAATTAGGGATTTGTTCATAGAGTCCTTCATACACCCTTGTCTTCAAGAGTTCTACCTATTCTGTCTTCCAAAAGATTTAGTGTTTCTGTTTTAATATTTAGATCTCTGATCCACTTTGATTTTAGCTTAGTGCATGGGGAAAGATACGGGTCTAGTTTTAACCTTCAGCATGTGGAGAGCCAGTTTTTCCAGCACCATTTATTAAAGAGACTGTCTTTCTGCCAGTGAGGTTGTTTGGCCCCTTTGTCAAAGATAAGGTGACTGAGAGTGTTTGGACCTGTGTCTTCATCTTCTAATCTGTTCCATTGGCCCTGGGGTCTGTTTCTGCGCCAGCACCATGCTGTTTTTTTATTACAGTAGCTTTGTAATATAGTTTTAGGTCAGGGATTGTGATGGCCCCTGCTTTGCTTTTGTTGCCTAGAATTGACTTTGCTATTCTAGGTTTCTTTTGGTTCCAAATGAATTTTAGGATTGGGAGTATGGCCATTTTCACTACATTGGTTCTTCTTACTCAGGAGCAAGGGATATTTTTCCATTTTCTGATACCTTCTTCAATCTCCTTTTTCAAAGCACTGTAGTTTTCATTGTATAGATCTTTTACTCTCTTTGTTAGATTGATTGCTAGGTACTTCATTTTTGCGGATGCTATTGTGAAAAGTGTTTCCCTAATTTCTCTCTCAGTGAGTCCGTTATTTGTGTACAGGAATGCTATTGATTTCTGAGTGGTGACTTTGTATCCAGCTACGCTGCTGAATTTGGTTATTAAAGCTAGAAGTCTTTGGTGGAATTTTTGGGGTCTTCTATATAGAGTATCACATCATCTGAAAATAATGGTAATTTAACTTCTTCTTTTCCTATCCTTATTCCTTTTATTGGTACCTTCCCAAAAGAATTAAAAGCATCATGCCACAGTGATAAATGCACACTCATGTTTATAGCGGCACAGTTTGTAATAGCCAAATCTTGGAAACAGCCCAAATGCCCATCAACAGCAGAATGGATAAAGAAAATGTGGGGGTTTTTTTGTACGATGGAGTACTACTCTGCCATGAAGAATGATAAGCTTGAGATATTTCTAGGTAAATGGATGCATTTTGAGACCATACCCTTAAGTGAAATAAATTGGACACACATGTATTAATACTGCGTAGTTTCTCTGGTGTGAGAAACTGGAAGTATAAGTAAAGACTAAAATGTATTATATTGGGAAAAGGAAGAAAATGTCCAAATGGGAAAGAGAACAAGAGAAGGGGAGAGGGAAAAGAACAGAGGAACAAGAGAAATAAGAAATGGAAGGAAAAAATGGAAACAAAGCTTTTGTAAATAGGGAGTGAGGAGGGGGAGGGGAATGGGAAAAAAAGAAGCAACACGATATGCCATGTACAGGCACAAATCCCCTATGATGAATGTTATCACTATGTACATCTAAAATGTACCATTTAAATAAAATTTTAAAAAAAGAAAGCCAAATCACCAACAGAAATTAACTATTATATATAAAAAGCAAATAATCACCTAATTTGGTATTATTTAAGTAAAAGAAAAGCAGAAAATAGATAAATTATGCACTTAAAACGAAGAAGAAATTTATTTTTCCATTGATCTACCGAGGCAGGTTTGCAGCTTAGTTTAATTAATCTTTTGTTCTTGTGGCATAATTTTGAGGAATTTTACTTTTCTTTTGTAAGATTTCCCCCTTATTTGTACAATACCAAAAACATTTTAACTGCTTTATGCCACGTCCTTTTTAAACCTCTCATCAGGCCTGTGATATGCTCTATGAGAGTAAATTACCATACTCAATAGTCAATTCTTGCAGGATAGTAACAAAAGTCTCAGGATATCCTGCTTACCACCAAGAATACGCAAGAAACTAACAATGGAGTAGAAGATCAACATTACGTCTTAAGGCCACTTTGTTATAATAATCTGAGAACTTCATTTTTAAAAACCTTATCAAAAAACAGGCAAAAAATTACCATATCCAACCAATCAAATGGCAAGTCTGGCTGCGGTCTGATGATTTCTTGTTTAGGGACCACCTTCCTCCATTCTTGAGAACTATGCGGGGGCGTGCTTGTCATGAAAATGTCATGCTTTTCCTTGAACTGCTCATCCCGGCGCCACTTTATAATCTCAATAATCCCCCTGATGGGGATTTCGTTAAAATAACGCCCTCCTCCGTGGCATTTGGCGAGATGCTCTCCTCTGAAATGGGTAAAACTCGAGTCATTTGCAAACATCACAACACCTCGCAAAATATAAATGGTGAATTTATGCAGAGACAATCGATAGACAAGATCATTGCTGTACCTGCAGGTCTATATGGATACTGATATTTTCTACTCAATTTATGTTATGATTTGTGTCTCAATGTCGCCCCGAAGCCTGGTGTGGTAAGAGGTGACTGGATAAGAGGTGGCTGGATCTCGAGTGTGTGATGCTGGGATTAAGGGCGTGTGATCCCTAAATCAATCCACTGATTGGTTTGGCACCACCCAAATCCTGGCAGTCTGGATAAAATATAAAGTACAGGAAGAAGCTGGTTAGGCCCCTTGCTTGCATCCCTTGCTTACCTGGCTGCCTTCTGCCTGTCTGCCAGGCCACCCTGCCCTGGACCCAGCTGATTGTGGACTGAAACCTCTACAAACTGTGAGCTAAATAAACCTTTCTTCCCTTAACTTCGGGTGTCTTTGTCTCAGCAGTGAGAGAAAAGTAACTAAGACAATTTACAAGTATCATTTTCACATGATTCGCAATTAATACCATAGGGAAATATTGTGAAAAAATATTTTTAAGCTTACTTTACAAGTTACTATAAACTACACAACTCAGGGATGCCCAAAGGTGCATAGCGCCAGGCGCAGGGTGGAGAGGAGGTGCTGAGCTCCCAGCCCTCTCTGGGTCCACTGCCCTCCCATCACCTCAGTGGATTCACTAATTCAGACATGCGGCAAGATTTTCAAATACAACAAATGCTTGTGTGATTATATGCTTTAAAATAATGTTTGCCTTATTAATGTTCCCAAATTACTTTGCAACCAGGATTTACCACTCATTTCCATACATCTGCACTCACTCTATGTATTGCTCTTTTGGAGTGCATCCATACAATTTCTGGGTGCCTGAATTTCAGGATCGCTCCTTGTCCTAACATAAAAAGCACGGCTCTCACCTTTTATTTCCTGGAATATTGCTTTTGATTTTCACGGTCAACTCTCAAAGTTCTCACTGCCCCTCTCCTAGACTGGTAAGTCTGGGCTGAGAGTTTCCTTTTTACTTTTTTAGTACCCTGCAGAGATTCTTACACTAGCTCTTCTACATGAAACTTGAAATGATTTTTCACCTGGCTGTCACCTGAACTAATTTTTTTCCTTAAAATAGGAACTATGTTACTAGATCATCCATACTTAGGACACAATCTAGAAGGCACCTGATACATTTTTGCGTTTTTTAGCAACAAATATTGGTCAAATTAAATCTTTGTCTCAACATGGGATTCCTCTCCCAGTGGTCTTATTCTGATGTGTTTTTATCATGCTTTCAACAAAAGATTCTGCAAACATCATTGTATGGGAATAAAATTTATACCACGGAAACAGATGAACTTGGGGAATGTGGGGAAAGGCCACAGAACAAAGGCTCACAGTCCTGTGTGCACAGAAGCCAATTCTATAGCACTGGCTTCTTACAGAAACAAACAAACAACAACAACAACAACAACAAAAACAAACAAGTTTTATTGTGTGGTCAATGGGCAAGGAGTCCAGGAGCTGTAAGCTCACATCTGCCTTTTCAATGGGTTGGAGGTGAGAGAATTTGGGGTGGGGTGCTGCTTGTGGATTGGATGGTAAAAGAGGGGAGTTTTAGGGTTTGGGGGGCAGGTACACACTGTCATCATGTCTCCTCACAGGTCATATGTTCCTTTAGAGGGAAATTTTAATGTTCCACGTGTGGGTGGGTGAGTGAGGGGCGATTTTGATCTTGTGACATCAAAAGATCATGGAACAAGCCTAATTTCTTGTGTGTGTGTAGCCGTATTTGAAAATTCAGTCTCAAACCATCATTGAGTGGATTTTCCTTAAAGACATCTTAAGATATTTGTAATTTAAGGGATTTATTTCTGAGTGCATAAACCTTATCCAATTTCAGAAGAAAGAGACTGTTTACTTGGTGCTGGTGAGTCCTCTTGATTTGAAGAAATGAATATTCAATCTCAGAGTAAAGGTATGTTGGGAAATTATATTTGTGATTCCTGCAATTTGTCTCAGTTTTCCTGTGCCTCCCAAAATGCGAACATCTTTTATATAGTATGTGTATTTATTTATTTACATATATATTTAGTTTTGTCTATGTACATGCCTATGTATGTATGCACATATCTACCTATCTGTCTAATTTATCTGAAAGAAACTAAGAAAATGACTTCACTGATACAAAACAAACAAGCAATGTTCTATTCCAATACATAGAAAATATGGCATGGCCATAAATATTGAAAGATGATTTTGACTTGCAAGTTAACATGTCTTTATGACATATTTCTGAGATGGTTAAGACTATTAAACTCTATGTAAATTTTGTTTTCCTATAAGGATTGAAACAGTAACTTTTCATATGACATGGATCTGTAGTCAATACTCAATTCTGCAGCAGATTTGTAGTTAAGTCAAGGAAGTTACGTAATGTCCTCTGACCTCCAGTCTTTTTATCTGCACAGTGGAAAAAACAGGGTTGTTGGGAGATGGAGTGAAATGCTATCTATGGAGAACACCTCATTCCATTGATTCCACTAAGTACATATTCTGTTAAATGCTGAGCACTGCAATGCAAATTCAGTCACTCACTAATATTGCTATTCTTTTTACTAATTGTTTTGTTGTCCTGTGTTTCTTATTTCCTATTCTTAAAGCCCAATGATCAGTTTTCCTTTCACCTCAGTGGTACTTTCATGCAAATTCCCATTATCCTAGTGAGATATCAATTTTCTCAATCCTACTGATTAGCATATTGTTCTATAATATTAAATTCTAATGAGGAAATTTGAATTTACTTTTTTAAGCACTCAATATTAAAAAGTGGTTTAATGTCATACATATATAATTCATGTTATAGTCTGCATAGGAATTTTAAAATTATCTTAAAGAATTTCTTTCTAAAATTCTGAAAATAAGTAAGCAAAAAACCCATTATTAAAATTTTCATCTATGAACCAATTATAATTTGAAATACATTTCATAATCACTTTGTACATCATTGATCTGTAAGAATCCATGTAAGAAAATCATTACTCTTTATTTTTTAAATTTTATTTATTCATTCGATACTCACTCTAGTCAGAATAAGGACAGTAATTCATCCCTTATTTGTGAAGGGTTAATGTGTTTTCAAAACTCGAAATTCATCACTAGATATAATAATGAATAAAAAATGCATTTGTAGATTGACTGTGTTTGAGAATTCTAAATACACTGTCAGCAAAAGATGCCATGTTCAATATTGTTCTAATAAGGAATTTATCTTGGATCTCTGTTCCTAAATTAATGATTAATTAGTTTAATTTAGAATAATACCTCATGGAGGCCCCGTCCTCTATTTTCAAACTTCTTTTTTTAGAAAGCAGCATTACCACAGGATAAACCACTTAAGATTCAGGTTTATGCAAATTCCCAGTAGCAATCATCTTTTATTTGCAATATTTCTAGTGTACACATTAGTTACTTTCCTATTCCAGAAACATTTTGACATCTTAGCATTATACATTGTTGAACGTGTGAAATTAACAGAACATTTTTTCATATCTTTTGGGGCAATGTTATCTTTCATCCAAAGATCAGGAATAATGAACATTTAGTTGAATGACATTCTACCTTGCAGTCCAAAGTGAACCCAATTTGAAGGTCAATTTCTTCCTTTCTTTGCTAATAATAATACAATTCATCCTGTTTGTGTCAAAACACTAATGCAACCTCAATTATAACCCTGGCAATTAGTTCAAATTGATAGTGTCCCATTTTCAACGATCACCACCTGGAGGGGGATTATCAGATGCTTCCATTCATGATCATCAGCTGTGCTGATGTCCTGACATCACAAGGAAAAAGTATTGGTCCAGTAGAGCTGAGGCTCATGGGAAGTCAGATTTGCCCAGATGTTAACTAAAAATGCAGTTTCTTCAATCCAATACCAGAGGTGATGAATAAAAATGTTTGAATCTACAGCAATGGATTCTACATCTTAAACTGTATAAACTTACTAGCTAGATATTTTCTTATGCACGCAGTCGTAATTGGTAAAGTCAGTTATGTTAGATCTCCATACTGTGAAATGTCCATCATCAAAGATGTTTAACATGTGACTGACTGACTCCAATATTGGTTCACATATTTTCAGTTCTGGGTAATGGACAGAAATATCATATAGAAAGTGTAAAATATGCATGATCCACCCAGTAAAAGGATACTGTGCAAGTGAATCAACAATAGCACTGAAAGTAGCTGAAGAGAGCAGTCCCTATTTTGCAAATTACTGATAAAATAAGTGTTTATAAATTAAATAAGCTGTAAGTGCTTAGAGACCAGCAGAATCACTTTCTGAAAAGTAGAGTAAGGCCAAGATGATCATCAGTATAGATGCAGGACTGACAACTTGCATGAACCAGACCCCCAGGAAGGTGGTTAGGAAAGGTAAATGCTAACAGCAGGAAAGTGGAGAGGAGGGACAGCTAATCCCTGAATCAGTTTTCTACACATCACTGCTTCCTATGATCCTGGTTTATATGCTGACAGGTCGAATGTTTCTTCTGAATCTCTGTGGAATCAGCCTTACCTAAACTAAGCATGATCCTTTTGCTCAGAGCATAAACACCTTCCATGAGCTTGTCGACATCAAGAATCTTATCTCATACCACAGATGACTGATGTAAACCTGAAGATGAATATTTGTTCAAGAGATTCACATTCTCCTAAGTCTGTGAGGCACAAACCCCCAAGTACAGTTCTGTTATATAGAAAACACCTACCTTTTCACTGCCTTCTTCCTTTCCACTTCTTTCCTCCTGGAGTGTTCTCCTAATTTTACTAGTCTTGGTTCTCATTTCTCATGGGAAGACTTTCTAGAGAATCAGAGTGCAGGAGTTTCTCTCTTTCGTTCAACAACCTGTATGAATTTTAACATGTCTAGAAGAATTTGTATTTTTATTTTTAAATGAGAATAATATCATGTGTACATACATTTGTATCTTCAGCATTCAGCAATATGTTTGACTTATCATTGATGCTGTTCAGGATTTTATGGATTCATAGAACTCATTTCATCTGGAAATGAGATGCTCAAGTAATGTATAGCAGACCAGTCATAAGTAGAAGATTGTGATGACAAGAGGTCTACTGCAAATCCTAACTCAATAAACATGGACATTTAACAAGATGATGTCATAAAGATAATTGCTCTATTTTTCATTTCCATTAATATAACCATTATTTGTTCACAGGTATTTTAAACTGATGTATGAACTAATAGCAGAATTCCCAGAAGTTATGATAAATTACTATTTTTTATAATCCTCATTTTGTGTATTCTAGGTAAAAATAAAATTATGCTTTCAAATTAACAAAAAGGCTATATATGTCCAAATGGAAATGAACTACAATAAAGGCCTTTCCTTTCTTTCCTTATTGTTCTTCTGTGCAACTATTTCTGTAGTTAATACTTTCCTTTTAAAACATGTGGAAAAATACCTAAAATTACAATAACCGAAAATTTCCATCTGGAATAACGTATATGTCTGCGTTATAAATTTTATTTAAAATAAGATGTGAGCTTATGCACAGAGTATTATAAAATGTCAAGTTCCTCTTGAGACATTTTCTTCAAAAAAATAAGTGTACATTAAGAAAAACAAAAAGGATGAAACATTGGATTAAAAGTGACTGTTACAGTTCTTTTTTTTGTTTGAGTCTCTACAATGAACAAGTATTTATTTTTTAATAACATATTTTAAATGAAATGTAACAGACGTATCATCTAAACACCAGGAAATATTCATTAGACTACATAGTGTACAATAAAGACAGAGCTGTGAGCTATGGCTAACAATTTATGAATGTTATTATTTTCTTCTCTTTAATGGCAAATTTAGTCAGATAGGTGACAAATTAGTAGTCATTCTGGCAAAACGTTTTAAGTGTAACTAGTGTAGTGGACTCATTCCTATTGCTTCAGAGTTACCTGGTAATTTAGTGCATTTGTATATAATTTTTAAAGTATATGCACAGAGTAAAAATATAAATGGTAGAATATGACTTAAAATACTTGAATTCTCATCATATTCTTTAAACGAGCCTCAATATGTTGCTATAATATATGATGGCTATTAGAATAATTTTAAAATGTAAGCTTAAACTGGTCTTTCTTAATTTACCTTCAAGCTCTTCTGCTATATAAGATCATAATTTATCTTTTCTTATCTCCTATCTCCTATTTTCCCCCCTTTCCAACTTACATACCTCATGCTCTTAACTATTCAAACTTTAGTTCATGTTCCTTTTCATTTCAAGATTATCACTTAGCTTGACCACGTAAGATGAAAATGGTGGTAGCCTTTTATTTCTTTCTCAAAGAGAGTAGACTTTGCCACCCCAAAACATGCTACTTTAGCATAAATATCATTTTGAGTTGAGGATAACAGAGATGAAGCAGATAGAAGAAATGATAGCTGCCCTCTTATTATTTGCCTAAAAGTGGGGCATACATTTATAAAGATTTCCTTCTGTCCTTCCATAGCAGAAAGGACAAAAACTAATAAGCAGGACAAATACCTTTATATCCTTACTAGCCTGGAGCCTGCACCAGACGAATCTACATGGCAAGTTTGATTAGTTTTTGTCGACTAGTGATCTCTCTGGCATATAACCTCCCACAGTTCCCTAGTTCTACAGAGACAAAAATAGTACACATACACACAAATCTAAATATATACATGAAATGAAAAAAGAAAAAAGTTCTGTGTCATGAAAACTTTCAAATGAAAAAGGGAAGAGATTTGAAAACATAGAAGAGAAAATTAATTTTTCTTCTACCCTTCTAAATGTTTAACTGGTACTCATACATAGAAAGACAACTTAAATAGAGAAAAAAGAAAGTTTTTCAGGATGTATGATCCTTCCTGTTTCACTTCATGTATATATTTAATTTGTGTGAATAATATTTTTGTCATATCTATATTTCTATTAATCAAACTTTTTAGAATTCATTTTATTAGTATTTAGGAGGACTAACATTTGGATTTATTGATACATCTGTGATGAATTGGATTTAAAAGCATTCTGCTTTCTCTTGATGGTAGCAATTAGGATTTGTTTTTTAATTGTCTTCTACTTAAAACAAATGTTTCTCCTTCCTCCCGAGTCAATTATGTTTTCCTGAGTTGGTTTACACCAGTCTTTTTCATTCATCCTGCTGGCAAAACTGATATTTATTCATGTACTGTAGAAGAATGGCGATTATGTTAATATTTTTAGAATTCCTGTACTACCAGGCAGGTGTAAGGTGCCTGCGTGCTTTTGACAAATCGCCCCTTTGATAAAGACTGATGGAGGAAGTCCGTAGGCATGGGTTGGGTTCAGTAACCACAATGAGGTCAGCAGATAGAAATCTAAACATTAGACTACTTACCCCCCAAATTACAGATTAAAAATAGTTTTACTCTGGGCTGTCTATGTTAACAATAGGAGCTCTACTTCTCCATATTCAGTTAAATGTTTAGTGAATGTCTTCTGGATTTTCATTTACTCCTATCACTCTTATATTGTTCCTCTTTGCATCATCTTGCAGATGTTGTAGTGATTTTTCATATTCTCTAGCTATTTTTAACAGATCTTTCGTTTCATTCTCACTGATTGCTGACCTGTCTTCTAGTTCTGAGATTCTATCTTCACTCTCGTTCATTCGGCTTCGTATACTTTCCAGCGAGTTTTTAATTTCTTGGATATCTGTTTGGATCTGTTTCATGGGCTCCATTTCTTTGCTAAGTTGTATATTCAACTTTTCGATTGTTTTTCTTAGTTCCTCTGTTTTTTTATCTGTGTCTACCCTGAACTCACTAAGCAAATCTTTCATTATGTTGGTCATCTCTTTCCTGACCTGGTTTATTACCTGTAGCCTGATGTTCTCTATTGCTGCACCTATCTGTTTCTGAACTTCTGTTGCTATCATCTCTGAGAGTTTGGTTGGGTGTCTTCTGACATCCTCGATGTCATTGTCCTCTGTATTTATTCTGGTTGGGCTGGGGGTCTGGGGTTGCGTTTTGCTTCTGTGTCTGGTCATTTTCTTTGTATACATATGTACTTTGCCCCTCTTAGCTTGTTCTCCGAGTTAGTTTGATATTTTCTTTGTATGAGGTTACAAAAAGATAGGTAATAGCGTCCTCCTCGGGAATGTCTGTTTTTGCAGTTTCTTCTGGGTATATGTGTTTCTTGGTTCTTATGACCTTTAGTCCTCCAGGGTTATCTTCAATGACAGGGTCATGGTTGGCTCTACTTGGTTATGGTGACTTCAGAGAGGGGAAGGGAAAAGAAAGTAAAAAAGAAAAAAGCTATAAAAGGGACAATGGGAGAAGAAAGAAGAGGAAAAATCAAACATACAAACAACCAGA
>PVJO010016441.1:0-41910 GCA_004026905.1 Hystrix cristata
TGCCCCCACCTCCTCCTCCACTCCCAGCCATGGGGTGCCCACCCCCTCCCCCACTGCCTGGCACCTCGGGGCTCCCAATGGCAGCCGGTGTGGAGGAGATCATTGTGGCCCAGGTGGACCACGGCCTGGGCTCTGCCCGGGTCCCCAGCCACCGCCAGGTGAACCCCCCAACACTGCGCATGAAGAAGCTCAACTGGCAGAAGCTGCCATCCAACGTGGCCCGAGGTAAGGTCCACACGTGCCCAGGCGGCCACCCTGGAGGGCACTGGGGAGATGCAGGCAGGCACTACAGACTGTCCTCCCATCAGCCCGTGAGGTACCAATCTCACTCACCAGGACAAACTACCCACGTGGGCTTGGGCTCTGCACCTGCCTGGTCAGACACAGGAATGCTTGCAGGCATGTCCACACACATGTGGGCGCATTACAGCAGCTGGGGGCATGTTGAGCACCTGCCATGCGCTGTACCTGACTGGACCCCTGGCCGTGAACATAGGCCTGATGAAGGCCCTTCCTCCACAGAGCGAAACTCCATGTGGGCCACATTGAGCAGCCCAGGCACTGAGCAGGTGGAGCCTGACTTCTCCAGCATCGAGCGGCTCTTCTCCTTCCCCACTGCCAAACCCAAAGAGCCCACAGCCCCGCTGGCCAGGAAGGAGCCCAAGGAGGTGGGGAGGGGACCGGCTGGGCAGGACCACCCATCAGCTACCCTCCAGGTCCCAGCCTTGCCGGGTCCTTCCAGGTCACTTTTCTGGATTCCAAGAAGAGCCTGAACCTCAACATCTTCCTGAAGCAGTTTAAATGGTGAGAGTCATGATCCCAGGCCCCAGGCCCCAGCCAAGCCATGCACCTGTACCCAGCCGAGGAACTCTGCCAAGCCCACCGGGGCCTCCCAGCCTGGCCTGCCAGTACCCTCTGCAGGCTTCCCTGGGGCAGTGCACCTCCATCCCCAGAGCTGGAGGCTAGAGGGTAACAGCCACAAACTGCCCCAACCAAGGGTCCTCAGCAGGCCCACACACACCCCAAGCCAGGCTGCAGGGGAAGACAGGCCTAGAGCAGCTGGGGTCATCCCCGAGGCCACAGACAAGCCATCCCTGTCTCCTGAGCAGCCCGGGGAGCGAGGCAGATGGGGAGTGTGTTATTCAGCCTGAACTTCATTTCCTCAGTAACCCTGAGCAGACAGCTCACCCTCTGTGCTCCTCCAGCCCTGGCCACACTGACCTCCTGAGACCCCACCTGGTGAGGCCCCCAGAAGACCAGGGGGGCTTCTCACTCACCAGTTCCTGTCCCATCACCTTCTCCAGCTCCAACGAAGAAGTCACTGCCATGATCCAGGCTGGGGACACAGCCAAGTTCGATGTGGAGGTTCTCAAACAGCTCCTGAAGCTTCTTCCAGAGAAACACGAGGTCAGCTGGGGTTCTGGGCCACAAAGGGGACAGGGCGGGCCCTGCCCTGGCTTTCCCAGCAGGGACGAGCAAGGGGAGAGTCCCAGGCCACCCTGCCCAGAGCAGTGAGCCACACAAAGCTGTGCCAGAGGTGAGCACAGAGCTCAGGAGAGCAGTACAGAAAGGCTTCCTAGGAAGGGTGAGAGCTGGTGTGCATGCATATGTGTGCATGCATGGGTGTGTGGGTGTGTGTGGGTAGAAATCCTACATACAGGCCTCCTCCTGGCAGATTGAGAACCTTCGGGCATTCAAGGAGGAACGAGCCAAGCTGGCCAATGCTGACCAGTTCTATGTCCTCCTGCTAGACATTCCCTGGTGAGTGTGACTGCGGGCAGGGAGCCCAGCAAGACTAGGGGAGGGACTGTGTGCACTTGTGCCCCTCATCCCCAGCGCTTCGCTACAGAGAGCAGGGGCCTAGGGCCTTGACTGGCATCCCCAGGGGGCCAGGGTCCTCCTGGGAAGGCCTCCCTCCACCCCCAGCCACCAGCCATGAGGAATTGGACTTGGGTGCCCCCTCAGTCCTGGGACAGGCCTGGGAATGTGCACGAGGAACAGAGCTAGCGCTCTGGACCAGTGTACGCTGTGACTGACCTCCTGGCCCTGACCTGCTTTCCCGGCAGCTACCAGCTGCGGATTGAGTGCATGCTCCTGTGCGAGAGTACGGCCGTTGTGCTGGACATGGTGCGGCCCAAGGCCCAGCTAGTCCTCAACGCTTGCGAGAGTGAGTGCGGCTGGGGAGGTGGGAGGGACAGACTACCGTGCAGGAGGTGGGCAGATTGGGCCCCCGCCTTGGCCAGCATCAGGATGGTTGCTGCAAACACTGAGGGAACACTCAGGGAGGCTTTCCTGGTGCTGTGCTGAGCCTAGGAGGGGCTTGGGGCAGAGACTGCAAGAGCCAAACCCCACACCAGGCCATGGGGCCTCAGCCCTGGGCCCTGCCCTCAGCCCTACCCACCCCATAGGCCTGCTCACCAGCCACCGACTGCCCGTCTTCTGCCAGCTGATCCTAAAGATTGGGAACTTCCTCAACTACGTGAGTTGGGGGCACCCCTGCACCCGTGCCCAGCCCAGGGAGGCAGGGACTTCACTCCTGGTCCTTCACAGGGCAGCCACACGGGGGATGCTGATGGCTTCAAGATCAGCACACTGCTGAAGCTCACAGAGACCAAGTCCCAACAGAACCGCGTAACACTGCTGCACCATGTGCTGGAGGTGGGGCCATCAGGGATTAGGGGATGGGTGCAGCGTCCTTCCCACAGTCCCTGTCCCTCCCCAGGACACCCAGCCCTGTCTGATGTGGGGCAGTCCCCAAGAAAAGCAAAAATGGCACAAAGTCATGGCCAGGCCCCAGGGAGGGATCCAGAAGGCCCCTGGGTATGAGGGTTTTCCAATTCTCAGTTGGTGAGGGTTAGAGCTGGGGGCAGCCCCAGGTCCAGGGGTCCAAACAGAGTCCACTAGACATGTCCTGTTGCAGGAAGTGGAAAAGAGCCATCCAGACCTCCTGCAGCTGCCGGGGGACCTGGAGCAGCCATCCCAAGCAGCAGGGTAGGTGGCTTCCACCAGCCCCGTGTGGCTTAGCACCCCAGCCTTGGCACCAGCCAGGGAGGCTCAGGCTCCCTGGACCTACTGCCAGATAGGGCGCTGACCTTCACTTTGGGCCAGAACTTCGCCTCCGCTGTGGCCTTTGTCCCCACGTGGCCTAGATGGGGAAATGAGGCTTGGAGGGCAGGAGTGGCCTGGGCTAGCACACCCTTTTGACAGGCTTGGCTATGAGCAATGTCATGCTGCCCCAGGGTACAGAAGGAGAAACCAAGTACAGGGCTATTTGTCGCCTTCTGGGTCCTACCACCTGGGGGGCTCTGGGAGGATAGCTGGCCACCTCACTCTAGGCCCTGCCAGGTTCCACTGTCCCTGATGCCTCTGTGGTTCAGGAGCTGCTAGACCTTGGGGACAGTCAGACGGGAGGACAGCTGATCCTTCTGCCCAGCTGGCCTCAGAGTTCACAGCGCAGCACCAGGTTCCCTGGTGGAGTGTGGGGCAGCCGCCTTGTCCCTGGGAGACTGGGTGTGGTCTACCCCTGAGCTGGCCTGGCCCTGGCACCTTTCAGGATCAACGTGGAGATCATCCGCGCAGAGGCCAGCACTAACCTGAAGAAGCTGCTGGATGCAGAGCGGAAGGTGTCTGCCTCGGTCCCTGAGGTACAGAAGCAGTACAAGCAGCGCCTGCAGGCACGTGCACAGGGACCCTGGCTGGAGGGAGAGGCCGGGGTGGCTCCGGGGAGGGGTGCCCACCCGGGACTGGCCAAGCCCGGAGGGATCACTGAGGCAGCATCCAGGATGGTGACCTCCCTGAGGCAGGTCCAGGCGCCCAGATCCTCTCAGAGTCTGGGGCTGCCCTTGGCTGGTGGCCCTGCCCTTGTGGCTGCCTTCCCACCCTGCCCAGGAGTGGCAAACCTGGGTGGTGACTGAGGCCCTGCCCCCAGGCCAGCATCACAGCCTCCCAGGAACTGGACGCAGTGTTCGAGGCCATTGAGCAGAAGAAGCTGGAGCTGGCCGACTACCTGTGTGAAGACCCCCAGCAGCTGTCCCTGGAGGACATGTTCAGCACTATGCGGACCTTCCGGGACCTCTTCACTCGGGCCCTGAAGGTGGGGGAGGCTGCCCGAGGCCAGAGTGGGGTCCCATGGCCCTTTACTGTCCCCAAAGGGCTAGGTGGATGCAGCTGTGTGGCCCTACAGGTGGGGGAGAGGGAAACAGCCACCCACACCAAGCCTTAGGCTCGCAGTCAGCAGAGGGCTGCAGGTCTAGGTGACAGGTGCCTATCCCCCCGAGCAGGAGAACAAGGACAGGAAGGAGCAGGTGGCAAAGGCAGAGAGGAGGAAGCGGCAGCTGGCAGAGGTGGAGGCACGGAGGCCGCAGGGCGAGGATGGAAAGCCTGGTGAGACCGGGCTCAGGGGAGGAGGCAGGGGCAGGGACCAGGGGCACTCTTCTCCCTTGCCAAATCTTACAGCTCTGCCCCCACTGGGACCCATCCTCCTTCCAAGGGCCCTGTTGTGGGGTCCAGGTCCCCAGAGCAGCTCTCTGAGGGTCCCTGGCTCCTCAGGGAGGAAGATGCCTGGTAAGCAGGAGGAGGTGTGTGTGATCGACGCCCTGCTGGCGGACATCAGAAAGGGCTTCCAGCTGCGCAAGACAGCCCGTGGCCGAGGGGATGCTGAAGGGGGCAGCAAGGTGGCAATGACAGAGCCCCCCAGGGCCTGGGAGCCTGGTAAGCCCCTGCCTGCTGCCTCTGCATGGTTCCCCCTGCTCCCACCCTGCACCCACCCTGTACCCTGTGACCTTGGAGAGTGCTGCCTGCCCCTGCACCCTGGCAGGATAAGCCCCAACTGCCATCACAGAGTTGGAGAGCTCTGCCGCTGGTGTGGACGGCCGTGGACGGCCCTGTCCAGCCCCATCCAGCCCCAATCTGGCCCCTGGCGCCAGGAGAGCTGGGAGCTGGTGACCCATTGACAAACAGCCCAGGACTCAAGAGACCCAAGTGGTGGGGCAGGTGGGCCACAGGAGGGGCCCACTCCTGGGCAGCTGCCCCCACACTCTGGGGACAGGGGTGGTATATGGTGTCCTTAGGGTGTCCCCATGCTCCCGTATTATGGACAGAGAGAAGACACTGGGACCCAGTCTGCCACACTGGGCGGTCCCTGCCACGGTGGAGTTTAACGGAGTCAGATGGGCAAGGGTCAGGGACACTTCCTGGGCAGGGTCCTTGCCCTTCTGTGACCTGATGGGTTCTCCTGCCCACAGCAGTTGCCAGTGACCCTTCTCAGAGCCCTGCAGGTGGCACAGACTGCTCTGCCCAGGAGCTGGACCTTCACGCAGCAGTGGCCATGGAGCCGCAGGGCTGGGACCTTGTGGATGCCGTGACCCCCAGCCCAGCACTCCCAGGGGAGGAGGGTGGGCCACCACCTCTGGACCAGCGCTTATCCTGGCACATCGATGCCAGTGACATCCTGGACACTACGGACACCCTGACTGCCCGCCCCTCCAAGGAGGCCTGGCCGGTGGTCCTCGGAGACTCCCAGGCTCTGACTCCTTTGCAGTTCTCCAGTGAGGAACCTCTGGAGTCCCACAGTTCAGGACCCCAGGATGCCAAGGACCCCCAAGGCTCTCAGGGTGTCCACCAGGCCAAGGTGGGCAGCACAAGCCAGGCACTGGAGGACATAGGCCCAGTCGGGGATGAGGACAAAGAGGACATGGCCCCGGAGTCTGCACTGGATACGTCCCTGGACAAGTCCTTCTCCGAGGATGCAATGACAGACTCTTCTGGGTCTGGCACCCTCCCCAGGGCCCGGGGCCGGGCTTTGAAGGGCTCAAGCAAGCGGAGGAAGAAGCACCCCTCAAGGAGCCAGGAAGGTAAGCGGGGCCAGGGGGGGTAGTGAGCAGGGCTCAGGTGTTGGGCTTGTGGTCAAGGCTACCGTCCCTGCAGGGCTCGGGACCATTCCCTCACAAGGCCACCACCTGGTGACGGGTCCCTCCCCTTCCCCAGAGGGTGCTGCAGGCTCCAGCAGCGTCCAGGAGAGAGGGTGACTGGGGGACTCACGGGGTGGCAGTGCTTCGCCCAGGAGGGCAGCTTCGGGGCTCCACACCTGTGCTGCTGCTCCCCAAACCCACTGTTCCTGCTTCACAGCCCCGCAGGGAGTGGGGTGGCTTACACCAGGCTGTGCAGGGCTGACGCTAGGCCCAGGGTGCACAGCTGCGCTGGCCTCTGTGGCCAGAGAACCAGGCATGGTCCTGGGTGATGTGTCTGTCCCCGCCAAGGGTGGCAGCCCCTCCAGTCACCCGGGATAAGCTCCTGAATGCGTTTCTTTCATTTGAAAGCAGAGGTTGCCCCTGATTCTGACGATAATAAAACAAAAAGGCTGTGTGTAATCCAGTGAGGTAGGTACGCAGCCATGCTCTGTGTGCACTAACGGTGGTGGGCGCTGGGCTGAGCCTGCTGCCCTCCCTGACGCTAACCCAGCTTCCCTCTGGCCCATGGGGCACGGTGGCAGCTCCTTCCCATCCCCACCCTTGCTGGGAAGGTCCATTGGCCACACGTGCTTTCTCACACCACCTCTGCCTTGCCAGGATGCAGCCTCAGTACTGGCCTCCAGGCCAATGGCCTTGGGCTCGGGGTGGCACTCCCTGTGCAGAGGGGAGGATGGGCTGAGGTTATTCCTGTCCTGGGTCTTGGTCCTAACCACAGCCCGCTGTGCCTGTGGCTCACTGACCCTGCCTCCCTGGGGGTCACCTGTTCTGAGTCTGCGCGCGGGGCAGCTGGCCTCCCGAGGCCACTCTAGCCCTCTGGGCACAGGTGCTATCGAGGCCCATACTCAGGGACAAGGTAGACGGGCCTCTTCCCCTCCTGCAGCCAGGTCAGCAAGTGGGCAGGACTGCCTGGGGCCATCAGTGTGACCCGAGGGGCTGAGGGGGCGAGAGAGCCTGGCCCCATCTGAGCTGTGAGTGTGGACTCAGGGGCCCAGCACCTCCACCCTGTTCAGGATGCCCTGCGCCCTCCTCACACTGCAGGCGGGCCGACCCCCTCAGGGTTGGGGCACAGGGGCTCACTCGCTGCTCCTGCTAGAGGGAAGACCAGTATTGGGACCAGAAGAGTATACTTTTTTTCTTTCTGTAGCACTGGGCATTGAACCCAAGGGCCTTCACACTGAGGTATATCCCCAGCCCTTTTTTATATTTTATTCTGAGACAAGGTCCCAGTACATCATTAAACTGCCTGGGCTGGGCTTGAATTCATGATCCTCCTGATTCAGCTTCCCAGAGTGCTAGGATGACAGGCGTACCCACCTGGCTGAGGACAGTGTCTGTGCCTGACCCTGCCATTAAGACTCCGGCCTTTGCTCCCTGGTGTGGTTTTCTGGTCTTGGCCCCTGGTCTGAAACCCTAGCCCAATTTCTCCAAGGGCTGTGGCATCCCGTGTGGTGAGAATGTGGCCTTGCAGCCCTCAAGCGGCTGCTGCCCCTGTGTGGGGACCATGAAGCCTGCAGTCTGTGGCATGGAGAGCTAGCAGCCTCACGTGGCCTCTGTCCAGTGACAGGCTGCTGGGCCCAGTGCCACATCTGCCCCACCCCTGGGGTCACCTCCATCCTCCCCAAGGAGCTGCCATCCAGGTGGCCAAGAGCAGGAGAAGAAACTCTACTGCCTCTCTCCCAGCTTGGTGTTTTGGGGGCTGTCCCATCCAGACCTGTAGCCAAGTGGCTGTCACACCTCTCTGGTGGCCTCTGTACAGCATGTCTGGCTGCTCTTTGTCCCTTTTGGCGTTTTGGAGACTCTTCCACACTGGCAGGGTCTGGTGTTCCCCCGGAGGGCAGGGTGAGTGGGGGGCACGAAGTCAGCCCAGGACATCAAGCATGGGCCGAGGGGTTCCATGGAGTCCCTGCCTACAAATGCCACAGCCTGCGGGGCCCTGGACCCTACCCACTGTGGTGTAAACGCAGTGTCCTGCATCCTGTCCGTGTTCCCCAGGCGGCCCTGGCTGTGGCGTGGCTCTGGGCTCCTGGCTCACCACAGGCTTGCTGTCCCAGTTCCTGTTGGTGGGCTGCCATAGAAATCCCTCCTCAAGTGGGTTCTCAGAAATTCGTTTCTGCTCACGTTCTTACTGTGTCTCTTCGGGAAAGAGGTTCTCAGACTCAAGCCTGCCGGGTCCTCCACAATGCCCAGGACACAAGGGCACTGGGGTGGTGACAGCAGTGGGTTCCTCAGTGAGCGCAGAGCCTGCAGGGCCATTTGGGGGCGTCCAGGCAAAGGCTCTGGTCCCCAGCACCAGCAGAGACAGAGCAGGCAGGGCAGCCACAGCCCAAGGTGCCCAGTAGGGACCAGAGTGTAGACAGTGGGCCTGGGCCACAGAAAGCCGAGTCAGCATGGACTTGGGATGAAGGGCACAGCCTAGGCAGCGGGGACAGAGGGGAGCAGGGACCTGGAGCTGTCCCCAGCTGGACTGCTCCTAATGGCGTCACTTCCTCTCCTCCACAGGCCTCAGGCCCAAGCCCAAAGCCAAGTGAGAGACGTGTGGCCCTGGTACCGCAGTGGCCCCTGACATGCTGCTAGGAGGCTCCTCTGGGCCAGGCTGAGCCTGGGCCCCCAAGGAGCCGCACTCTGTGCCTTACCCAGCTGGGGGCCTCCAGAGCCTCCTGGTGGCATCGTGGCCAGGATCCCAAGGCTTCAGCACCAGGGCTGGTGCCCCCTGCACTGCCTGCACGCACACAGCTCTCAGTCTGCTTCGTGACCTAACACTGAGCTGTGCCCCCATCTGTGTGTCCCCACCCTGCTCCCCAGATGCCTGTGGCTCTCCAAAGATGTCGCCCACTCTCGCCCCAGCCCTGCCTCCATCAGCTCAGCTGGGGCGTTACATTTTTGATTTAGTGTTTTTGGAGATGGGATCTTGATAAGTTGTCCATGCTTCCTCCAACGTGGGACCCTCCCACCTCAGCCTCCTGTGTAGCTGGGGGTGTGCTACCCCACCCAGCCCTCCGCTGGTTTTTAATTGAAAGATGGTTCTCTTTGAGTCTGTGCTATTCAGATGCAGCTGCTCTGGGGGTGGTTCAGGGACTCCAGGGCCTGGGTCGAGGTGGGCTAGCAGTGCCATGGGCAGTGTGCCCAGCCCCTAAAGGTGCCCAGGGAGCTGCCTTGTGGCCTGCACCTGGACTGGCCACCTCATCAACACCCCCTCCTGGGAACAGCTGCCCAGGCCCCAGGTGGGCCACTGAGGCTGGAGGCACCAGGAACTTTGACCAATAAAGAGCAAGCCTGTCCCGCCAAGACTGTCGTGTTTGGGGTATGGGGGTGAGGGCTGAACAGTGCTTTGGAGGGGCTGGCCCCTCTGCTTTCCCCCTCACAACAGCTGGGTGACGTAGGGAGAGGGATGGATGAGTGGATGGGGTGAACGGCAAGTGGGCAGGTGGAGGGTAGGTGGGTGCAGGGACAGGCAAGCAGTGGGTGGTCACAAGCTCTGTGGTCAGAGGAGGGGGAAGCCAGAGAGGAGCAGCGAGCAGATACCAGTGCCCCCAGACAGCAGGATGACCGGAGGATGGCAGAGGGCGGGCCAGGGGTGAAGGGTGCTCAGCAGCTGCCTGCTGCCTTGAAATAAAATCCTTAGTGGGCCTCTGGCGGTGGCCCTTTTGTCATTGATCAGCACGGGCATGGAGCCAGGAGCCAGTGACAGCTTAAGTAGCAAAAGGGATGTAAGCAAGTGCAGGCATGCCGCTCAGGTGCTCCTCTGCGCTACCCACTCTGGAGGCCGCTGTCCATCTGCCCTGCCCAGCAGCCTGGGTCAGCCTGACTTCTCCCAGAATCTCCCTGAGCGCTATCCAGGGAGCCTGTGCCTGGGCCAGGCCTGAGGCCACATCCAGAAAGCAGCCCGTGCCCTTCACACCCTGGGCTTTGTGCTACAAAGCCTGCTTTCCTTCTTGGCCCAGCACAGTCCCGAGCATGCTCAGTGTGGTGCCACTGGCTTCCAGTAAACATCACTCAGTGATTCAACAGGCATCTGCCAGGTGCCCTGGAGCACTGGGGAGGTGGTGGGAAGGCAGCCTGCCTGTGTCTAGGGGCACTAGAACAGGCAGGAGGGGAAGATCCCAGCCACCATGGGGAGATGTGCAGGTGTGCACACCACAAGCCCCACCACATCAGGTAGTGACAATTCCAGCCCATTTATAAAGTAGTACAAAAAGTAAAAAAAAAAAAGAACAAAAAAAAAAAGAAAAAGAAATAAAGTGCAGCCATCACTGTGACCAGACTTAGCACATCTCCATCACCCCAGCGTCCTCCTGCCAGGTACAGTCACCCTTGGCCATCACTGCTACCCAGCGACACTCCTCATGATCGGAATTGTTCTGTGCACTTCCTTTCAGGTGGTTTCTTCACCCGTGCTTCCAGCTCCTCCAGGTTGTAGCCCAGAGGGGGCCCTGCCCAGCCCAGTCCCATCTCCATTCAGCCATCCCTCGTGGCGCCTCCCATGTGATTGAGGCGTGAGGGTTAGCTTGGTGGTCCTTGAGTCCACCCTGCATTCCTTCCTCTGCAGTGCCTTCCTAGCAGGATGGTGGCCGCATGCTGAGTTTGGGTTTAACTTTATAAGATCCCACAAGACTCTTTTCCAAGGGGAATGTGCCCTTGCCTGGCCCGCCAGGCTGCTCCGCCCACAGCCCCTCAAACACACTGTGCTGAGCTGCACTTGTGCTGAGCTGCACTTGTGCTGGACCTGGACTCCTGGGGGCCAGGCCAGTATGTGAAGCTGGGACAGGGCCGCTCTAGAGCCTGCCTTCCTGCTACTCCCTGGGGAGGCAGCTAAGTGGGTCACCAGCAAGTAAAAATCGAATGCTTAGGAGCTATGGGGGTGCCTGGCACCAGGCACCATCTGTGGGTGTCTGGGTGCCCCAGGGCCTCTGTGGAATCCATGAGTAGCCACATCATGCTCCTAGGAAGGCCATTCGGAGGCCGCTTGTCTCAGGTCACAACAGCAAGGCCACAGCCCACCATCCTGTGACAGGCCAGCTGCTGGGTGGGTGTGTGTGTGATCTAATTCAAGCTCGGCCATGTGACTGGCCAGGCCCCAGCTGTTGAACCCGGATGGGGCTGTTTTTAGAAGAGCCCTGTCTGCCCCCACCACACCCAGACCTGTGGCTATTTATAATCTTGGGCCCTGCAGAGTCCTGCCCCAGGCTGGTGTTGGCCCACACAGCCAGTCAGAGTCCCCAAGGTAGGACAGTCAAGGTGTCCTGTTAGTCTCTCTGAGCCTCAACTCCCTCCCGCTGGTGTAGGGCCCTGGGTCCCCAGGAAGGGTTTTGGCACTGCCTGAGGGGAACAGGGCAAGCGCCCCTTGTCCCATGGGACTTTCAAGCTGGGGGTTCTCTATCCTCCTCTCATCTGGATGCAGCTCCAGGACCCCCGGATTACACCAACCGTCTTCCTGCCCCACCCCACCTACACAGCAGCTGCCAAACCCCATGTTCCCCTGAGGCCCGACACCCAGCGCCCATCCCCAGCAGTTCCACCTTCGGCAGTGTCAGCCTGGAACCAAGCCCTGCTGCCCCAACCCGGCTGCCAGCCAGCAGTCACCCCGCGGCGGCACTGGTAAGGCGAGGATGTCTCCACTGCGCACAGAACTCTCCTGGGGACGTGGGCTGGCCGCTTAAGGCCCCTCGACTGCAGCCACCACAGGACGGAAGGAGAGGGATGGTTAAGGAGGGAGGGGAGGAAGAGCCACTTGGGCGTGGCGTGAGGGGCCGAGAGCGCACAAGCACACCCTCTGAGTCTCCAGACTCCCCCTGGGCTAGGGCAGGAAGGCCTGGAGTCAGCCTCCCCGAAACCGGGCCAGGCAGAGGCCGGGGCGCATCATGTGACCCCGCAGCTCGGGTCCCTCCCCGCCCGCACGCGTAGTCCCCGCGAGGTCTCCACACGCGCGTGCCCGCAAAGGTCGCCCGTAGGGCCGGAGCTCACCGCCGGCAAGGACCCTCCAGGTGGGCGGCGGGCCGCGGCGCGCCTGCGTAGCCCGCCCTCCCTCCAGCAGGCGACGCCCCACGTCCGCGCGCCCCCTGCGGCAGGTCCCACACAGTGCGGCTCCGGACGGCGCCGGGGGCGGGACCTGCGCCGGCGTCACGCGCGTCACCGCCCGCCCCGCCCCGCCCCCGGCGGCCCATTTAATGTCGCGGCGCGCGGGGGCGCGGGCGCGCGGGCTCCCGGGCTGCCCGGCGCGGCGGACGAGGATGTCGGGGACCCGAGCCTCCAACGACAGGCCCCCCGGCGCGGGCGGCGTCAAGCGGGGGCGGCTGCAGCAGGAGGCGGCGGCGACCGGCTCCCGCGTGACCGTGGTGCTGGGCGCGCAGTGGGGGGACGAGGGCAAAGGCAAGGTGGTGGACCTGCTGGCCACGGACGCCGACATCGTCAGCCGCTGCCAGGTGCGGGCCGGGCGCCGGGTCCCTCACCGCCCGGCGAGCCCTTTCCCCTTCCCGGGACCCAGCGCCCCTGAGAGGCCCTCCCAGGAGCACCCTCCCGGGGGCGCCTCGCCCACGATCCCGCACACACAAGCCACTCACACTCCCCTCCCTCACCTGACACACTGCCCACTCCCACGGCAGTGCCAGGGCCAGAGCTATAAATACAAGTCGCTGAGCTGGGGTTACCCGATCCTCAGGGGTGGATGGGGCGTGCCAAGGGAGTGACTCTGGGCTGCCCTGGGGTGAGGGGACCCAGTTTGGGTGACTCGAGGGCTCTGAGGGCCCTCCCTCCTTCTGCAGCCGTGGGGGTCTGGGCGGGCACTGGCTGGCCGCACAAGGTCAGAGTGTGTTTGAGGGCTTTGAGCCTCTCGCTGGGCAGGAGCAGGTCTCCTCTGGGCGCCCCGGGGGAGGGGCTCCGGCAGGAACCTGGAGCAGAGTCCAGGAGGATCCTGGCTGCCTGGAGAGGGAGGAGCCCAGACTTCTGACCAGGGTGACCTAGTGTCTGTTGGGGCCACAGGGGAGCCAGGCACAGGCTATGTCCCCAAGGACCTGGGTGGGGCTTGACCAGCTGCAGAGTGCTCTGGGCACCCAGCATCTGTTCCGACTGACACTGGGTGCCGGGCAGATGCTCTTGGGGTCATTGCCCCCATCCATGGGTCCCTGCCCATGCTGCCTGTGGGCTGCCAGCCCCACACAGTGTCGCTTAGGGTGCTCTGCCGGGGTTTGGAGCCACACGTGGGGCAGGGGCACCCACTGGAGCTCTTCCCTGGTACTGGGACCTGGTGCTGGGCTCAGGTGAGGCTGGCTGAGCTCTGGAAGAAGGGGGTCGGCCTCAGCCTGTTGGTCCACACAGAGTGCAGCCTCAGCAAACCTGCAGGTGGGCTGTGGGAAGTGCTTTCTTGGTTGAAGTGATCTTGCACCCCCTCTCTCCCCCACCCCCTAGGTCCCAGGGTAGCCCTCAGACCCTGCTGCATGACAGGCCCTGTGCCCCCACAGCTCAGTACATGTCCAGAGTTCTGTGACTCCAGGGTATAGCCCTCTGGTCTGTGGTGCCCCATGTTGTCTGTACAGCCTGTGAAAAGACCCTGCTGACACTGGACCCTCACCTGGGTCAGCAGGCCAGGCCCCGTCGCTCCTACCATTTGGCTGGACCTGTCACCTGGGACCCTAGGAGTGCTCTTCCCCAACCCAACCCTCTCCCCCAGGGCAACCCCCGACAGGAGATCAAACCCTGTTCCCAGTTGAAGAAGCCCTGGACTCCTACTTAGCGGGAATTAACAGTGGAGCCATGGGCACATCTTCCCTCCTCACCTGCTGACAATCCAGTGAATGGGACCCTAGAGAGCTCCTTCACACATGAGGAAACACAAAAGTTGAGGCATGCTGGTAACTGCCTGTTGCAGTCCTTGCCATGTGCCCAGCTCAGTGGCCCTGGGCTTATACCCTACGCACCTCTGGGCCCTAAGCCAGCCCACCACCCTCCAGGCAAGACCGGGAGCCTCCCGGGTAACCAGACCTTGTTTTTAGCAAGTGCTTAGGGGCCCTGCCTGCTGCACTTGTCTCTGCCCTGGAGTGAGGCTCCTGCCCACTGCTGGCCTCCCAGCATCCACCTCACATCCGTACATCCATGGCCACCCTGGTGTGGTCAGAGGCTGGCAGAATGAGGGTCCAGCCAGGTGCCCAGGGCCACCTGTCCTTATAGTGTGTGCCCATAGCCAGATGATGATGCCAGAGCTGGGGCTCCAGATGCCAGGGCCTGATCTCATAGTGAATGCCAGGGGCTGAGGGAACTGGGTGATCTGTGAAGTGGCACAGGGCAGGGGCTCCACATCTGCCCCAGCCATACCCCCATTCCTTCCTCTGAACACCCAGGACAGCTGGCTGCAGGCACACCAGGCACTGGGGCCCCATGGGACTTTCTCTTGGTTTCCACCATGAACTCATGTCCGTTGTCACGCAGCTCCAGCCAAAGATGGGGTCTCACTGGGGTCACTCTGGGCTGATCTCAGGCTGGTAGTAGAAGCCACATACAGCCTCATGTGTGGACCTCACATGTGGGCATGAGGGTCTCCCGTGTCTCCTCTCGCTGACATCCTGCATGTTGGGGGCCCTGTCCTGTGGTTTGTGGGATTCTGGAGCTTTCTCAGGGTGCTCACCAGAGATGCCAGGCTGTGGGACCCCAGAGTGCCTGGGACACTCCCAGAAGCAGGTCTCCTGGTGCCTCTGCATCACCACGGTGCTGGCTGCATAGCATGGTCGCACAGCCAGCACCACAGTGGCCACACTGCCCTTTGCTGCCCCAGGCAGGTGAGGTGTACATCCTCTCCAGGCCTAGCCCAGGGCCTCCAGGAGAAAACAAGGGAGCAGACACAAAGGAAGTGAGCACCACGTGGGGGCTCTGGGGGCTGGGCCGTCAGATACCCACCTCAGCCCCAGGAGGGTGGCTTGAAAGCCTCACGACCTGGCAAGGGGGGGTCCAGGGCACAAGAGGGGCACCCTCCCCCAGGCAGATGGCAAATCCCACCCGAGAGCTCAGGGACAAGGTGGATGGGGCAGGAACTGCCTGTGATGTGGTTGGCACTGCTGCACCTGGGACAACCTGGAGCCCAACGGGCATGGACATGGGGTGAGGCAGCATGCGAAAGCTTGTGGGGAGGCAGGAGAATGGGGGGCCTGGGACCTCAGCACTGCCTGGTGCACATACTTGACCTGGTGCACACAGAGCCTCCCCTTGGAGGCCAAGGTCCTGGCTGGCTCAACCAGCCCTCACCATTCCAGAGCTGAGCTGGGTTAGGCCAGAGCACCTCAGGGAGAAGGCACTGGGCTGCAGCTGCCTTCTGGGTGACTGCAGGAGAGGGCCGTGGCCTCAAGGATCCCCCAGGACTGGGTGCAGGTGACGTAGGTGGCACACAGGCATCTTGGAGGGGAGGGCTCTGGGTGGGGCAGGAGGGCTGGGGGCTGGAGGGGAGGTTGGCGTGGAGGGGCCGCCTGAGGTTGGGGGAGGCACTTCTCAGCACTCTGTCCAGGGTCTGTCCTGGAAGGAGCTTCCTGGTGCCCACACTGGGAGCGCCCAGCCTCAGGGCTGCTGTGGGCTTGGAGGGCCTCTACAGATGAAAGGTCTGCAGTCCAGAGGTCCAGGGGACAGGTGACCACAGGGAGGAGCATCCTGAACATGGGTCTCAGGGCTGCCAGAGCTCTGGGTGCTGAGGAGGGTAGCCAGGGCCACACACAGGGCCACAGGTGGGCCCCCCTAAGGCCAGGAAGGACAGGGAAGGGGTAGTGCCGTGGACCCATGCTGTAGGGCCACAACTGCCACATGCCCAGACTAGGGAGAGGGTGTCCCTGCAGGGACAGAGCAGGGGTCAGGGCTGAGCCCCTTCCAGGGCAGAATCAGGTTGGCATGGGGCTCCCCGGAGGGAGAGCCATGATTTTAAACTCTCAGCCACCAGGAGCTGGGGGCTTTGAGTGACAGCCAGCCTGAGGGCAGGGGATAGTAGGGGGACTTCGGTATCCTCAGGCCCTCAGAGCTGTGCCCTGACCCAAGGCTCCACTACACAAGGGGAGCCTTTTGCTCAGGGGGCTCCTGGATGCCCTGACCCTGGCCCTTGGCCTGGTCTGAGCATGGGCATCACATGCCCTCCAAGAGTAGGGTCAGCTCCTGACCTGGAGGTCAGTGGGAGGGGCCCTGGTGTGCCGTGTGACAGTAGCCCCTGGAGTTGTGCTGTATGCAGCATGTGTGACCACCCACAGCATGTGGCCCAGTCTGTTGGCCATACAGGGTGTGTCTCTGACCCACCTCTGGGAGCCACAGTGGATCTTGGGTCCTGGAGGACCCTGCCGTGTGGCTGAAGGGCATGGCCTCCCCTGAGCTCGAGTGCCCAGGCTCTGATAGACCATTGGTCTCCTGCTGTCTGCAGTGTGCTGGCAGAGTAGGCAGGCTGCAGTGATGTGGGCCGTGCCTGGCACCCCAGGCAAGCAGCAGAACAGACAGAGTGAGGACCAGGAGGGGTGCTTGGTTATAGACACCACAGGACAATAGAAAAGGAGGGAAAGGAGGCTGTGGGGCTGGGAGAGGCATAGGCAGTGTAGGCAGGAGGGCAGGAGGAGGCCATGGGCCTGCAGGTGAGGTGACCAGAGCAGAGGCCTGCCCAAGTCCTGCCCTGAGGTCAGCCTCCTTGGGGCTCAATGCCCAGCAAGGCAGGACCACAGCAGGGCTGCAGGCTGACCCCAGCCCCCACAGCGGACCCCGCCTCTGCCCAGCCTCCAGCTTCCTCCATTGCGAGGCCTCTGGAGACTCTGCAGAGATGTGGCCATCTCCTGCCCGAGAAGCCAAGGCCCTCACACCCCCGCTACGGTTGGGGATGACACCCAAGTGACAGAGCTGGCTTCAGGCCCAGCACCCTCTGGAGCCTGCTCAGCTGGATGAGGCAGCAGAGTCTGTGGGGTTTCCTCCAGTGCGCTGGGGAGGCCCAAATACTCTGCCTACTCTGGGTCAGTGACCCCACCTGCTGGCCACGCTACAGTTCCTGTGCCCAACCTCCCTGGGCACCTTTTGCTCTGGGAACCCCAGCCTGAAGCCCACAGGAGGTCTTGTCCCCAGCTCTTCAGCTGCCTGCATGTACCTGGTGTTCTGAGACCTCGCTGGACAGGGTACAGACCAGGTCTCTGGGGATGGGCACCCTGGCCCAGCAAGGCTGCTAGAAGCTCCACGGCTGGTGCCTCCCCTGAGTGCTCTGTTCCTAATGCCTGGGACCCGCAGCAGGCACTGGCCCAAGGTCACGGGATGTCCGCTGGCCCAGGATGATGTGCTGTTCCCAGGCACTGGTGTTTACTCCAACATAGGCAGTGTGCCCCTGTCTGTGGCCTCTGCCAGCTGACTGGTCCTGGGCACCCTCCCAGGGTGTCTGAGCTTCCTGGCCCCCAGCTACACTGGCAGGCAGCACTCAGCCACCTCATTGTCCCTGAGGTCTGCCCACCACGGGGAGGAAACTGGACCAGGGTGGTGCTGGTGCCGGCTCTGCTACCAGCTTACCTTTTCTTGGGACCTTGGTGTCCCCATCTGTCCCTAGAGACCTTACCCCCAGGTGGACACAGGTCATGGACACAAGTGCTTCATGAGCCAAACGGGGGGTGTGCATGCCAGGCAAGAGCAGAGTACGGAGGGCTGTCCCCACCCAGGGCTGCAGGGTCCCCTGTGGACCTGTCCCATCCCAACAAGCTGCACCCACAAGCCTGGGACAGAATATAGGATCTGCTAAGCCCCACAGGGAGTTCTGGGGTCTCTCAACTCCTCCTTCCTCCTCTTCCTGCCCCCTCAGGCCTCCTTCATCTCCCTGCCTCTGGGCAGCCCCCTAGGGTCCACACAGGTCCCCACCACACCTTTGCTCCCCACGGGACCCCAGCAATCCCCATCATCTGCACACACAGCCCACCCTGTCAGGTCCGACTGCAGTCACCACCATGTCTCCCAGTGCTGGCTGGGGACACAAAGCAATTTCCCTGCAGGGTGCCCAGCATTGCCTCCTTGGCCCAGCTATTTCGGCAGAGGACCCTGGAGGCTTGGAATCTGTCCAGCACATCGGGAGCAACAGGCAGCTACACTGAGGGTCTTGTCTGGGCGGGCAGGAGAGGACACAGGGGTGGGGGGTAGTTGGGGGCTCCTCAGTACCGGTGGCCTATTGGCCCCTCCGCAAGTCACAGAAAACAGGATGTGGCTGGCTGGAGGTCTGGGGCCTGGACAGGGGTAGGAGGAAAGATAGCTGGCTGTGTCCCACATGTGGGGGCTGCAGTGCCCTCTGGTGACAGGACGTGGGACTGAGGCATGGTTCTGCGCAGGCCCTTAAGAGGTGTTACTGTACAATGCACCCAACCTGGCTTCACAGGTTATCAGGCCATCCTTGGTGGGGAGACACTGCCACCCCCAGGCCCCTTGTGTGTCCACTAGCATATGCGTGTCCCTGCAGCGGGTCCTTCTGCCTGCCTACGGGCACAGCCCTATCCATCAGGCCCCAAGGTCAAGGGTCCATGGCCCCATCTGCCCACTAGCCCACTTGAACTGCAGCAGTCATTGGACAGGGCCCTGTGAGCCAACCTGTGTGGATGTCAGGCCACCCCAGGGTGCCCCACTGCTTTATCTGCTGGCACCTGGAGAGCCTGAGAACATAGCCAGGTCTCTGTTCCCAGGGTGGCAACAATGCCGGCCACACGGTGGTGGTGGATGGCAAGGAGTACGACTTCCACCTGCTGCCCAGTGGTATCATCAATACCAAGGCCTTGTCCTTCATCGGTGAGTGCCCCCTTCCTCTCACCCCAGCACTGCAGTGTGAGCCCGAAGGCCTGAGGGTGCAAGTCTGTCCACAGCCCTGGGCTGGCTGGGCATCACCTGCCTGTCTCCCAGCAGGAGCGGACAGGCTAGGGGGCGGTGCAGAGGTGCCTGAAGGAGCCTGTCCTCCCAGCCTAAACCAGACCAGACGCAGTTCCGCCCTAGACTCCCCAGGAGTTAGGGAACACAGGAGGCTCTGCTGAGCTCAGACTTTCGCGTGTGCACACACAAGTCCATCCACCAGTGTGCCTGTACATGTGTGAGTGGCCAAGTGCAGCTGTGCAGCATGGATCAAGTGTGCCTAAGAGCTGGCTAGCTTCCTGCCATTTGGAGTCCAAGGCTGTGGACGTGGCTGTCACCCCTCAGCTTGCTGCCCCAGCTGCCTGACAAGGTCCCTGCCCCAGCCCTCAGTCCATGCTGCAGGAGACCCCCCCACCCCGCAGTGCCCCAGGCTCTCTGCACATCCTATCCTGTTGACCTCCTGTAACCACCTGTAACCTTTCAGTGCCCTTGAGAGGTGAAGCCACGTTGGTGCCCAGGATTTTATCCCACCTCCCCACCTCCGTACTGGCCTAGCTCATAGCCTGCATGCTTAGAGCTCTGCCTGGTCCCCAGCCAGGCCCAGCCCTGGCCCATTCCTTCCAGCTCTGCCCAGCACACTTGAAACCTAGCTGATCCCCAGCCCATAAAGAAGTGCAGGCACAGGTCAGCCTGGCTGTGGCACAGGACAACAGTCTCTGCCTACTGTACAGGAGCAGAGGGAGGCACCAGCTGAGGGCTGGCCTTATCCTGCTGGGCCTTGGCCACTTCCCGGGAGGGCTCAGGGCTGAGGCAAGAGCGTCACTGGGAGACTAGCAAGTGGGCGTCTAGCCAGCGTGGCGGGCACCCTGCGAAGCCATCAGCAAGGGGCTTGTGACACTCGCCACCTCTGCCACATGGTTATTTCAAGATGCTGTGGCATTTAGGTGACCTTTCCTGCTCACTGTGACTTATGCAATCTCTGGGTCACTCCCTGCTAGATTGATGTCCCACTTCCTTCAGCTAAACCATGTGTGGCAGCAGGACGAGGGGCTTCTCTGGGAGGCAGCAGTGGTCTCTGCTGAGCTCCTGGTGGCCTAAGTGAGGGTTAGGGTTAGGGTTAGGTCAGCCCAGGTGCACACCAGCATGCTGCGTGACCTCGGGAGGGTTGCTCTCCCTCTCTGCCCACATTGAAAACCTCTGCAGACCCCACTTCAGTTTATCTGGATGGAAGACTCATGGGTGCTGAGGTTGGGTCCTGAGCCTCACATCTTCCAGGCTCCTTCCCCTATTCTCACCTTTTCACTGAGGTCTGGTTTATACACAGTAAAATCCTCCCGTGGAGGTCGTCGTCCTGGTTTCTTGCCCCTCAGCCAGCTTCGTAACAGTTTTGTCACCAGAAGCTCTGTGTGGTTGCTGGTCACTGCCCACCCCCAACCTGCGCAGGCCACCACTGATCTGTCCACGGCCTGTTTTTTCATGCCCTGCTGGGATTGATTTACCATTTTTCTTGTGGCCACAAGACATATTCAATAAGCTTTATCATTTAAATCAATTTTTAGTGTCTTTTAATAAGCTTTATTTCTTAGAGCAGTTTCAGGTTCACAGCAAAACTGAGGCAGGTACAGCACATTCCCAGTGGCCCCTGTGCCCACACACGTAGCCCCCACCATCACACCTGTCACTGTGGAGGAGCCACGCAGCCACTGCCGATGCCCACATCAGGGCCTCCCAGGTGGCGGTTGGTGGGTGTAGACAAACGTGCAGTGACACGTGTCCACTGTTAGCATCACACAGGACAGTGTCACTGCCTTAAAATATCCTGTGTCCACCTGCTCCTCCTGGCCACTACTGATCATTTTACTGCCTTCATGGTTTTGTCTTTTCCAGTGTCAAAGTTATATCATTTTAGTTTAAAGATTGAGTTGGCTTTTATTTTGCTACCCCAGGACAGGCAACTCCCAGCCCTCACGGCACAGGGTAGGAGTCCAGTGAGTGGACAGAGGCAGCAACTCCAAGACACATGAGGGCTGAGGAAGCCTCAGCAGCCACTGCTGATATCACAGTCCTATCTGTGCAGGGCTAAGCAGAGGGGACAACCTCACGATGCTCACTCAGGGGTGGAAAACTGGCCTGTTCCAAGTTCAGCTCAAGGTCATGGCCCTTGGAACCCGGTCACTGTGCTGGTCTGGTCTGGCCTGGTGGTGGGTGTCCTTCATAGCCCCATCCAGAACCTTGACCTGCCGACCTCCCTGGCCACAGCAGGGTCTCGCGGCATGCAGCCTCTCCAATGACAGATGCACCTCAGTTCACCCACCCAACCAGGGAGGGCCATCTCGGCTGCTCCCAAATTCAGCATTTAGGAGTAAAGCTGCCGTAAGCACCATATGTGGGCCTCAGTGTGGACGTCTGTTTTCAGCTGCTTTGTGTAAATGCCAGAGAACTGACTGCCGTGCAGTATGACACTGCCCATCTGTAGAACCTGCTACTATCCCAGACTGCAGCTCTGAAACCCAAGCAACTCCTCCCCAGCCCTGTTAACCGCTGTCCTGTTCCTGTCTCTGAGTCTGTGACTCCAGGGACCTCACATCTGGCTGATGTCACCGGCACCATGTCCCCAGGACTCACCCAGGCTGCAGTACATGTCAGGATCCCTTCCTTTCTGAGGCTTGATCAGGATACATTATGTGGCGGCCATGCGTGGCTCACACATTCACCCTAATAGATACTCGGCTGCTTGCAGCTCCTGGCTGCTGTGACCCCGGCCTGCCAGGTGCAGGCTGGAGCAAACATCGGTTCCCCAGGCTCCATGGCACAGCTTAGTTGAGTGTCGTGTCGGTGTGTTGCAGGCAACGGTGTGGTCATCCACCTGCCAGGCTTGTTTGAAGAAGCAGAGAAGAACGAGAAGAAAGGTGGGTCCCAGGCTGCAGACCACCCGCCCTGCGACACACAGCAGTGGCAGCTGAACAGCTCAGGCTGCCCTGGTGTCACAGGCAGGGGCCACCTGGAGGCCGGAAAGGGAGGCTAAGCAGCTTGGCCCAGCACTGGGCAATGTGTGTTGCGGGGCACAGGCTGGGTGGAGGTGGTGCGGGCAGGGCCGTCGTCCTCTGCACAGAGCAGGTGACCCCTTTGGCCACCTGACCCCGTGCTCGCCCCAGTGGGAGCTGGGTGAGTTCACCTGGCCTGGGCACAGCTCACCCATGGGTTCAGCATGCCTATGAATGCTGCTTTCTGTGTGCAATGTCCCGCAGGCCTGAAGGACTGGGAGAAGCGGCTCATCATCTCTGACCGGGCCCACCTCGGTGAGCTTCAAACCCATGACCCTGCTTTGTCCCGTCCCACACAGCACCCATGCCTGTTCCTCACTCCTTCCAAAGAGCTGGGTCGAGGCCACTAGCCCTATTTGCAGATAGGGAAAGTGAGGCCCAGGGAAATGTGTGGTCACACCAGCAAGGAACAGGGTAGAGCTTGAGGTTCAGGAACCCCAGCTTCTGCTCCTCCCCAGGTCCCAGGGGTCACACCCACATGCTAACCCCGTTCTCAGGCAATGGCCCGTGACGGCCACACACCCACACAAACCTCTGCCCCTCCTTCTCTCTCGCTCCCTGGCACCTCTCGGCCTGGCAGTGTTTGACTTCCACCAGGCAGTGGACGGGCTACAGGAAGTACAGCGCCAAGCACAGGAGGGGAAGAAGTAAGTACGACCTTGCTGCCCTTCCTGGGTCTTGGTCCCACAGACTGGTGGCCTTGGACACATCTGGTCCTGGGCATGGCATAAGGGGACTCCACCCACTCAAAGCCCCTCAAGGACAGTGCCCACAATGGCAGCCCACCTCTCTTAGGCCCCACACTGTCTTTGCTGGCTGCCCCTGCTGTCCCCTACCATGGCCTAGACCAGCCTGCCAACACAGGAGGGCCCCAGGAAAAAGAGATGTGCTGAAGGAGGCGGTGGCCCTACCCAGCCAGAGCCCAGCTAGCATCCACATCCGGTCCCCGTACACTGTGGCCACTTAGTCATCCACTCAGAGACATCTGCTAGGACCTCTGATAGCCAGAGACCCAGGGAGGCTCACATGAGGGTCGTGTCTCCAGGCCTGGCCTCACGGTCACACACGTGTACAGACATGGCTTCACGCCTGCACACGCAGATGCATACACAGCTGGCCTCGTGCTCGCACATGCACACAGCCAGGCACAGGCAGTGACAGTGAGCAGCCTGCATGCTCAGGGCCAACCATGGGGACAGTGGGCACAGTCAGCGCTTCTGTCTGGGGGAAGCAGCAGTGGCTGATCTCAAGAGCAGCATCCTCACTGCCCAGCGAGGCGAAGCTGAGGCAGGATGGCTCAGAGGCAGAAAGGGCACTGTTGGGGACAGGCAGAGGACTGGGGCTCTAATCCTGAATGCCACTTTGGGGAGGCACATGGGATGTCACCCTGCCTGACCTTTACCCGGCTCTGCAGGGGCTGGCAGGGATGCAGCAGGCCATGGTGAGGGCCGGAGTCCTCACCAACACCTGGTTCCATCTTTCAGCATTGGCACCACCAAGAAGGGAATCGGACCGACTTACTCCTCCAAGGCTGCCCGGACAGGCCTCCGCATCTGCGACCTGCTGTCAGACTTCGATGAGTTTTCCACCAGGTGCTGGGGTGTCTGCAGCCAGGGAGGATGGGAAGGGGTGTCTGCAGCCAGGGAGGATGGGAAGGGCTGGCGGGAGAGGAGGGTACTGGGGTCCTGCAGGGCAAAGCTTTGTGTGGACCCACGGGGGTCACAGTGATGGTTGCCTGCACAGATTCAAGAACCTGGCCCACCAGCACCAGTCCATGTTCCCTAGCCTGGAGATAGATGTCGAAGGCCAACTCAAGAGGCTCAAAGTAAGTTGGGCACCCCAGTGTCAGCCAGTCACCCCCACCCCTTGTTGTGACATCTGGACTCCACAAAGCAACCTGTCACCACCGGCACGTGTGGTCCCTGCAGGGCTTTGCTGAGAGGATCAGGCCCATGGTCCGAGATGGGGTTTACTTCATGTATGAGGCGCTCCATGGCCCCTCCAAAAAGATCCTGGTGGAAGGTGCCAACGCCGCCCTCCTCGACATTGACTTCGGTACGTCCTCCGTCCTGATGCTCCATCCTAGTTTCGAATCCCAGTGGCCTTTCGAGTGTGCTGAGGTGCAGCTGCCTGCGAAATGACGCGTGGCAAAGGGGGTGAGGCAGAACCTCTTCCATGGCCACAGTGCCACCCACACCCACAAAAGTGATCCCACTGTCCCTGTTTCCCCAACTTCACCGGGGTGGGGAATAGGGAAGGGCTGAGCTGCAGGTGAAAGCTTTGGGCTGTCCCCAACCCTGTTGGCACAACAGTTGACACCAGAGCAACCAGGCCACCTTGGTCCACACTGCGAATAGCCTGTTCCTCCCCTAACCCTACACTCCTATGTGAGCTGCGTGGCCTGCACACAGCATCCCACACAGGGGTGGACCACCTGCTGCCCTTGGCTGAGAAGCCTCTTGGGCCCAGATCTGCAGGGGCGGATGCGGCCCTGACCTGTGGCCTGCTCTGTCTTGCAGGGACCTACCCCTTCGTGACGTCGTCCAACTGCACTGTGGGTGGTGTGTGCACGGGCCTGGGCATCCCGCCCCAGAACATAGGCGATGTGTATGGTGTGGTGAAGGCCTATACCACCCGTGTGGGCATCGGGGCCTTCCCCACGGAGCAGATCAATGTGAGTGCCCAGCTTCAGGCCTCAGCGTGGGAGCCTCCCCCGCCAGGCACAGGCAGGCAAGCAGTAAGAGGGCTGAAGGTCAGCTTGCTCCCACAGTGGGGTGCACATGTGCATGTGTGCATCCTGGACTTTATTTACCCCAGAAATGTGTAGGGACCTCAGACACGGGGGCGCCTGGAAGCCACTCGGACACCCTCACCAAAACCAAGGTTGCTGTTGGTCACCTCCTCTCAGAAGGGACACTGGGTGCCTCCATCGGCCCTGTCTCTGGGCCTGGGCTGCTTGGTCCTGTTGGGGTCCTCCTCCAGCCTCGGCCTAACTAGGATGGGGCTAAAAGCACAGCCCTGAGCTGTCAGCCTCCTGCCTCAGCCTCACCCTTAGACTGTGATGGGTGGGAGGGCGTGTCCAGAGCAGCTTGGGGCTTTCACTGAGCAGCAAAGGTAGGGATGGATGAGATGAAGAGGGACCAGGCCCCTTCCCGCTGGCTGGACCTGTTGGGCCCACTGGCTGGTGGGCTCTGAGCCCATTTTTCCATGAGAAGCACAGGAACCACATGGCCGAGGACATGATGTGCAGTCCGGGGTTCCTGGGTGGCAAGGCTGGGTGGTATGCGCCTCAGCTGGGGACATGGCTGCTGGAGACACAAGTGTGGGGGACAGGGGGTGACCCTGTGAGGAGTGCGCCTTCAGGGGCAGCAGTGGGAGGAGAAGGAGCCCAAGCACAGAGACCACCAGGCACGTGGGTTCCACTGAGTCACATGGATGTTCTCTCATCCCCACAGGAAATTGGAGACCTGCTCCAGAACCGTGGCCACGAGTGGGGGGTAACCACGGGCAGGAAGAGGCGCTGCGGCTGGCTGGACCTGATGATCCTGAGATACGCGCACATGGTCAATGGCTTCACTGCGTAAGCAACCCTTCCTGGGACTGTTCCCAGCCCTGACACTGTGCAGGATTCTTCTATCTCCCCCTCAAGGCTGATTTGGGGTTCATCATGGGATGGCATCCTGGCCCTTGTGAGAACTCACAGCAGGTCACGTGTAGGTGTGAAACAAATCCAGGTCATGGGGCCACACTTTCCCCTGGCAAGTCAGAATCTCTGTTCGGGGTATTGAGGGATGCAATGCCAGCACAGTGCATGACCATGCACGAGGCGAGCACTCACTGAGTCCAGAACCCAGGCAGAGTGTGTCCTGACAGGGTCCTATACTCTGTCATTCAGGCTCCACCAAGTAGCCCTGAGTGTGGCTGCTGGCCTCATCTTCAGGGTCTGTGAGACGTCCTCCCGAAGGGACGGCAGGGCTAGAGCAGGCGGGCAGCAGGCGTCTGTTCACCTTCATGCCCAGGGCCAGCAGTGGTCTCTGGGCTGAAGGACCTGACATTTGGAGAAGGGCCATCTCATGGGCAGGCTTCAGAGGGAGCGGGGAAAATTCGCAGACCATGCTGGGGTGGCACAGTGACACAGCCCACAGCCCCACATCTCCCCTGGACCACCAGGAACAGCGTGGGCTCCTAGTGGGGACACAAAACCCCAACAAGAAAGGCCACCTGTGACTCACCAGAGATGCAACGCCTGCCCAGTGAGGGGAGCTACAGAGGGTCACAGAGGGCATCCAGCTTTAGTTAGGAGCCAGAGTGTGGCAGAGCCCCTAGTGGCAGGGCTCTGACTGACAAGGAGGAAATCACGGTCCCTGGAAAGGGTTCCAGGCCAGGGCACTTGAGGTGAGGGAGCCAGATGGCCAAGATGGCACAGGCCCAAGACGGTGATCCTGCCCTGGACCCTGTAGCAGATCAGGTTTCCAGAATCACCCAGTCTTCACAGTTAAAACCAGCAGAAACAAGAGGGTGAGAACCAAACCAGGGTAGTACTGGGCATCTCTGCACCTCTCACCACTTGGTTCCTGGGCAGGCTGGCCTTGACCAAGCTGGACATCCTAGACATCCTGAGTGAGATTAAAGTTGGCGTCTCATACAAGCTCAATGGGAAGAGGATTCCCTACTTCCCAGGTACGTGACACAAGCCGGCATTGCCTGTTCAATGAGCATTGGAGGAAAGGGGGACTGGGACGGCATGGTGTTGCCAGTAGGCAGAGGGCGACTACTTTTCTCCAGGGACCTGCCTCCACCTGCCTTTGGCCTCTTGTTGGTTCCTGGGGTGGACTGGCCAGTCCCAGGGACACTTGTCGAGGACTTTTGCCTGCCTCGGCATGAAAGGCTCACCTCCCAGGAGTGGGATTCTGTGAATTGGCAGATGTGGACGGCTCTGGGAGACCTAAAGCCTCTGCAGATGGACAGATGACTGTCTCATCTAGGAAAACATGCTTCGTGGTTAGATTTATTTCTTTTACTTTTTGGAGCAGGAATGGAACCCAGAGCCCCACCCATGCTAAACACTTGCCTACTACTGAGTTCCATCCCCAGCCCTAGGTAGACATTTAAAGATACAATTGGGCTCCTGCCACTATTCATTCTTTCTTTTGAAAAGCATACAGATGTTCTTTTCCTGGATTTCCTTTCTTGTGCATTTGGAATATGCCCTTTGGCGTCACACCATGGTCACATCTGACCTGCCCCCGTCAGCTTCCTCCACAGCAGCTGTGGACATCGTCTCCCTTGCTTGGAACCTGCATACAGACCTGGGGAGACTCAGAGGTGCCCCTTTAATGTGGAAGCCGTCCGCACTCTCCAGGGCCCTGCTGACCCTGGCCTTGGAGAGGACGCACCACAGAGGCCTCGTCTCCTCCTGGTGGTCCCTGTGGCTCTGCACGTGCGACATGCATGTGGCAGACCCTTCACGGGGTCCACTTGTTTCAGGACCTCCCACCAGA
Organism: Hystrix cristata; assembly: GCA_004026905.1. Classification (NCBI taxonomy): domain Eukaryota; kingdom Metazoa; phylum Chordata; class Mammalia; order Rodentia; family Hystricidae; genus Hystrix; species Hystrix cristata. Next base: position 27,316 of record PVJO010016441.1, read on the forward strand.
AAGCGTGGTCAGCATGGTGCAGGGGTCCCCACCCTGGAGGAGCTGATATCCCTGGATGCAGGGCGTATGTCCTTAAGGATGCCTCAGTGCCGCGGGACTCCATATTCTCCTGGGGCTCCCAGGCAGAGCCCGACATCCCCAAGAGCACTTAGTAGACATGTGTGCGGTTTTGCATGCCACAGGTCTGGAAGGGGCTCAGACCCTGGCCATTCCTGGTTCACTGCCCAACACTGAGAAAACCCAGAAGGCTCCTTGCTCTCACTGGTTTCCTGACTGCTAAGTGTCGCACAGGAATAACACACCCCCATGGCAGGTGCAGTCTGTAGGGCTCTGCTCACCCCTGTGTGTCCCCCCAGCTAACCAGGAGATACTCCAGAAGGTCGAGGTGGAATACGAGACACTGCCTGGCTGGAAAGCAGACACCACAGGCGCCAGGAAGTGGGAGGACCTGCCCCCACAGGCCCAGAACTATGTGCGGTTTGTGGAAAACCACGTGGGCGTGGCAGGTGGGTGCCAGTCCCCCTCTCTGCAGCCCTCCCTGCACCCAGGACACCCCAAGGGGCTCAGGTCCCAGTGCAGGGCATAGAGAGCAGTAAGAACCTGCTGGGTGTGGTGACCAGGTGACTGCATCAGGTAGTGAGGGGCCAGGGGACAATCATGTCAGTGGCTCCAGCCAGGCTGCAGAGCAGCCACCCAGGATGTGGAAGGGTGGACAGGACACACCCTGGCCCCGTACGAGTGAGCCAACTCCATCACAGAGTCACAGGGCAACTGGCCCACAGATGACCGGGTACAGGCACAGCAGCCCATCCTAGGGGTGGGACCAGGGGCTGCTTGCTGATGACTTTCTTTGGGTGCTGCCTTTATCATTTAAACTTTACAACTCTTTCCACTTGGAGAAAAACAGTCCTCTTTGCCAGGTGAATTGTATTACATGAAACAGTGTTTGTTCATGGACTCTGTGCTCCGGGTGCACCATAATTGTCCTGTTGCCCTTTCAGTCAAATGGGTTGGTGTTGGCAAGTCCAGAGAGTCCATGATACAGCTGTTCTAGACCCGACAGCAGATGTTCCAGGCCACAGCCACACCCTATCCCTGCAGGAGCAGCTGCAGCCATGTTCCTTGGCATCACAAGCAATACCAGAAACAAAAAGTACGAAAATTATTTTCTGTACTTCTATTTTTCTATTGAAGCTTTTAGTTCAACCCTTTAAATTCTACAATGATTTTAAACATCTGAAAGCCAGCACTGTGTACAGTTTTTAAAATTCTGCTATTTAAAATGAGCCCAAGTGCTCAAAACAGAGGCCTTCTGTGACACACCAACTGTCACACAGTGTGTCCTTTGGGGTCGTGTTGTAATAAACATGTCCAAGAGCCACTGAGCGCATGGCCATTCTGTGTTTGCCTCGACTCTGTCCTGCTGCTTTCCAACCCTAAGAGTGGACCACTCTTCATGACCAGAGTGCCTGGTGCAGCTTCCTGGGAGGAAAGCCTTCCCTGCATGAGCCAGCTGTCACTGGTACCGAGAGGCCAAAGAAAGAGGCCGGTGCAGTGTGTTGAGGACTTACAAACAGAATATGTCATGATGGCAGCAAGACAGGATGGGCTTGGTGTTGTGTACGGCACAGGGCCTAGGATGGGACAGAGAACAGAATCAGTTCTTTGGGTTTCCTGGGAACTACTTCCTTCCATAATATGGCAAGGAAGGGAAGAGAGAACTTCCAGGAGAGCTTCTCAAGTGGCAGGTTCCAGCCCAATTCTCACTTTAGAAGCCCAGGGACAGCAGCATGGGTAATGCCCAGGACTCCGATAAAGGCTTTGCCCTGCAGGTCTCTCTTGTTCCCACTCTCTGTCCCCACTGGCTGGTTGGGTGTGTGTTTTGGGCAGAAGGCCTGCTGGCCCTGCCAGGTGTGCTGCCTTCTTAGATCTGTAACAAAACAGCTTTGGAGGCAGGCATGGTGACACACGCCTGTAATCCCAGCACTCTGGGAGGCTGAGGCAGGAGGATCACAAGTTCTAGTTCCACCTGGGCAATTTAGTGAGTTAGTGAAACCCTTTCTCAAAATGTTTTAAAAAAAGAATTTACAGAAGGGTTGGGGATGGAGCTCAATAGTAGAGTGCCCTGGGCGAATGAACATAAACACAGATTTCACATGCTGTGTGAGCTGCTGCCTCTGTGTGTCACCTGACCCGCACACTCACACTGGGCTACGGCTAGGGCTTCCAGAGGGTGGCCGCCTGGGCAGAAGTAACCTGGACAGGTCAGACAGGAGCCACAAGGGCGTCTGCCAGCGTGAACAGCTTCCTGTGTGAAGGCCACGGGCCACGGGTCGCCAGGATAAGAAGCGGGAAAGGCAGGCGGTAAACATCCAGGAGCAAATCTGCCGCCCTGCCAGGCAGGGCTGGAAATGACAGCGGATCTGCAGAGACCTCAGGCCAAGTCCGAGAAAGCCACGACAATGGTGTCCTTGATAATCCTTGATAAAATGTTATTTCTCCCGACCCTCATTAAACAAACGCGAGCACCCAGGGACCCTGCGGGGGGGCGCTTTAGTGGGGGACGCGGGCGACGCCGTGGGACCAGCGGAAGCGGCCCGGATCCTCCGCGGTTGAGAGCCGGAACTACGTGCACCGCTCTGCCACCTCCGGCTTGTGGAGCACGACTGTCAGCAGTTTCCCGGAGCAGCAGAACCAAAACACTGACGCACGAGGCCCTCGCAGGCCGCACGCCGACCCCGCCCCGCCCCAGGCTCTGCCCAGCCCGCGCGCCAGTCCCGCCTAGATCTAGCCTCCGGCCTATTCTGAGAGGCTCGGAGCAGGTCTCGCTCCCACCACTCCTTTCCGACCTTCGGCTCTCCCCAGGTTTTTCCCGCGCGCCTAGTCCCGCCTCCAACCTTCTCCTCGGCCTATCCCGCGCCGCGTCTCGCACGAGTCCCGCCTCCGGTGCTTCTCAGCCTATCCCGCGTCCGACGGTTGGCGCGCTGCTGTGACGTCGACCGGCGCGCGGCCCGCGGCGCTTTGCGTCCTTCGGCCCCGCGGCCATGCCCAAGAGGGGCTGCCCCTTCGCGGACGCAGCCCCGCTACAGCTGAAGGTCCGCGTGGGCCTGCGGGAGCTCAGCCGCGGCGCGTGTGCCGAGCGCTACTCTCGGGAGATCTTCGGTGAGTGCGGGCCCCGCGGCGCCGGAACCCCGGTCCTTCCGCCGGCGGCCGCTCCGGGCCGAGTAGACGGGTGCGAGGGACGCGGCGCCGTCGCCTCCTCGGTCCCCAGCCCGCCCCTCGCCGGGCGCGGGGCCGCCCCGTGGGGGACGCGCGGCCACAGGGGCAGGGCGGGGGGCCGCGGAGCCCGTCCCACGCAGAGTCCGGGCGGGTGGGTGTCAGGAGCTTCCCCTCAGGGGGACCAGCCCCGGGCCAGACACGCGACGGAGCTTCCCTTATCTAGCGGCTTCTGCGTGTGGCGCAGTTAGAAGGTGACTGGGGCGTTTGCGAGTCTGCTGCTGTGCGTTTGGGACGCCGGAGAGCCCAGCCCTCCGAGAGACAAAGACGCCTCCAGGCCCTGCTCGCCCCTCGCGCCTCCTTCCCTCAGCTTCACTCGCTGGGGTGGGGCCTCCTTCGCCCCAGGCGCTGGTGTTCCACGGTCAGACCTGTTCCCTCGGGTGCGCAGGAGATCAGTGAGTGAAGCCCTGGGGAGTATGGCTGATCTGCAGGACTGCCTTCAGAAATGTAAACAATGTAGTCAGAAAAAAATGAAGTAGAATGAGAAGTTGTTTGGCTCTGCCTTGTGCTTGTCATTTGCAGGGGCTTGTCCCTCATAGAGCTGAGTCTGGGAGGCCTGGGGAGGTGGGGACAGGCAGGCTGGTATAGTGGGCTGGCCTCTGTTTCCACTGCTGTTGCTAATGCTCAGTTCACACAGAGCATCTTGCATCTCCATTCCGGCTGTTTTGAGGTGAGCACTGCTGGGACCAGCACCTGGCATTTGCTTTTGTGAGGCTCCTTGAGTGCCGCATAGAGCCTGATGGAAGCACTCTTCCAGACACTCACTGAAGCGCTCAGGCCTGGGTGCGTATCTGAGGCCTTTGGGCCTGAATGTTCTGGGATTCCTTGGTCAAGAGCTACTGTGGCTGGCGAGTCCCTCTGGTGGGTGGGAGGGGTACACCCTGGCCTGGGGTTGTAGGCACAACTCTGAGCCTCTAGCTGCTTCCCACTTCCTTGGTGGCAGCTGCTTTTGAGAATCAATGCTCCTAGTGCTTCAAGGTACAGAACTTCCTTTGCATGATTCTCCCATTTTCAGCAGAGAGAGTGCTGAGGAGGGAAGGGGCACAAGCCCAGTGAATTGAGGCCAGTGAGTAGACCATTAGAGGGAGCCCCTGGAAGGGGCAGAGGCAGGCTGTGCAAGATCCAGAACCTACCTGGGCTAGATGGCCACTGGGCCAAGTGAGACAGGGAGGGAAGAACACTATAGAGGCAGAGTGGGTCTTGGCCCGCCAGGGAGCAGCATCCGCCAGGGTGACAGGCACAGAAAGGTGCGTGTTGTACCATCTGTTGGGCCGTGGAATGACTGTATGAGAGCTTCATGGCTACACAGTGTAAACTTAATGAGTGGTCTGTTTTCCACAGAGAAAACCAAGCAGCTGCTTTTCCGTGGAGCCCAGGCCTGCAGAGATCATGTGTGGGGTGAAGGCTGTGCCATTGTCCACCTGCCAGAGTCCCCAAAGCCTGGCCTCACAGAGACCCCTCGAGCTTCAAGGGGACAGATGCTGATAGGACCTGATGGTCGACTAATCAGGAGCTGTGCCCAGACCTCCGAAGCTGGTGAGTGGCTGCCAACCACACTTACGGCCATGACACAGAGGGCAGTGATGAAAAGGTGGTCTAATCAGGACTTTTTCTTACCTTGGTAAGCAGGAATCCTACCCAGAGTCTGACACTGGGCAAATGACAGGAAGTGAGGCTTCTCCTGTTATCTGGAGGATGTTAAACAGCTTCTAACTCTGGAGCTAGAAAAGAAGCAGAGGCTTGCTGAGTGTCCCTTCTGAAGCTCCCAGGCCATGTAGGTGGGAGCACTGGCCAGGTGCATCTGTGACCATCACCCATGGGGGAGGTTAGCAACAGTTGCCAGCTTCATCCCCAGGTCTGGTCAGTGGGGCTGGGAGGGTCCAAGAACTTGGTTAAACAATGATGCAGTGGGCCACGCCTTGAGATTCAGAGGGGACAGAGTTGTGGTGAAGCAGTAGCAGGAGCTGATTCTTCAGGTTCTGGGTGGTGATAGCAATACTAACAGGGTCCAAGTGCTGTACTTGGCCTGGGAGTCACCTGTAGAACTCAGTGGTAGATGGATTGGGGCTCTCAGGCTTCACTTTTGGAAAGAGATGGGTGGTCCCGCAGCCCCTTGCCCTTCCAGCCTCCTTCCAGGGCTGACAGCCTGGTGTTTCTTCCTCACAGACCTGTCCAGGGCAGCATCCCGTGCCTGCTCATCGTGTGTACGAGCTGTGGATGGGAAGGCAGTCTGTGGCCAGTGTGAGCGGGCCCTGTGCGGGCAGTGTGTGCGCACCTGCTGGAGCTGTGGTGCCATGGCCTGTGCCCTGTGTGGGCTTGTGGAGTAAGTGCCTTGGTTTGTGGAGCTTCCAAAGTCATGGGCCATCCCTCCTGTTCCTGCCCACAGCGTGCTGTGGGAGCATCAGGATGCCCTGGCAGGGGAAAAGTGGGTCTTGGTGCCATTGCTTAGTGGGATGGGATGTGATGGTCAAAGATGCTTTGCCCACCTTTATATATTTTTGAAAAACTTAGTGATCCTTTGTAAAGGAAACCCACATTTCACAGGCCAGCTACTCTCTGGGGCCTCTTATCTTAAAACACTTGGTAGTCTTCTCAGCCTTCACATTTAGGACTTGGGTAGCTGGCACTTTCTTACGGACTCCTTTCCCTGTATTGCGCTTGTTACCTGAGGAATGACTGACAGAGGGCAGAAGGTGTGCACTGCAGTTACACCACATGGGCATTTGTTTATAGGCTTGTCAGTTGTCTGTTAATCAGGAAGCGAAGTAGTCACTTAATCCAGTCTGTGTGCCTGTGTTTCCTGCAGCTGGATGAGTCTGGTACTTGTAAGGTGCCTGCCGGGAGACCACTTCTCCCGCAGCTGTACTTACTGGCTGGTGGGTAGACGGTGTGGAACACACATGGAGCAGCTCTGTAGATCTGAACAAGCTTAGACCCAATAGGCGGTAAAAGTAGGTGTATAAAATTGAAAACCACAGCAGGGGCGGTAGCACACGCCTGTAATCCCAGCACTAGGGAGGCTGAGGTAGAAAGATCGCCATAAGTTCAAGGCCAGCCTGAAGTACACAGCGAGACCTGTCTCAAAAAAAAATGAAAACCACAGCTCACACAGCAAGCCCTTTCCCTCAAGGCGCTCTTCATTTGGGAGAGATGGGGGCGGCGATTATCTTGGGAAGGGGTCTGCTGTAGGGAGGAATACTGGGAAGGAGGAACTCTCAGGGAGGAGTACTGAGTCCCCATGGCCAGGTGCCTAGGTCATTCAGACCTGCCACTTTGAGGACTGAGCTTTGGGTTAGTTAGGAAGGGGATATTCTTCTGTGGGTTTCACAACCCAGCTTGTCTACCTCCTGACAGGTAAATGGAAAGGGGCGGGGACTTTCTGGCATCATCTTCCTGGGGAGGAAACATGCCAAGCGCAGGGCAAGTTAGGGTTAGGGAGCAATGGGAGCCCGCCAGGCCCATGCAGCTGGATTCGGGGTCTTCTACCCTCCCTGATGCCGGTTCCCTCGTGCCTCTGCTTTCTGTTTCCTCTTTCCTGGAGACACACACTCTGGTGTCCAGGGGATCATGACTTCCCTTGTGCCGTTCTCTTCTCATGGCCACAGCCCAGGAGGTTGGCTCTCTGCCCTGCTTTACAAATAAGTGACTTGCTTGAGGTCACTAGCCAGAAATGGTGTCCCCAGGCTTGGGAGCCTGGCCCGCCCACCACGTAGCTTCTGCCCCTCCCCTGCTACTTCGTTCAAACACACCCTGGCTTCCTTGGTCAGAACTCAGAGCCCTGCAAATGTCAGGAAAGAAGGGTTTCTCTGGTGTGCTTCTGGCTTGCCTGAGACACAGCCCAGCTGTCCAGCAGCATCCCACCTGGTGGCCCTGTACCACCCCACACCGCAACCCTGTCTGCTGTCCCCCAGCTCACAGGCCAGCTACTTGGGCTGTTCTTTGGTTACTGTGCAGGGCCGTAGCCAGCAGCTCTGACTCAGCTCATCAGCCTGCGTGTCCTCACTGTGGTCGTGCAGTGTGTTGCCAGCATGCGTTCTTGAAGGGTCCCTCCCGATTAGCTTCCCTGAGAGTGGTGGGCTCCCCTTGAAGTCTCAATCATCAGAAGAGGTCACTGTGCCTCTAGTGTGACCCTGTGAGTTCTGGGAGATGTCTGGCAGGTCCTGGGAAGGGTGCTGTCCTCTGTGAGACCCAGCTTAGGCTACCATGGGCTTACCAGGCTGTCAGGAACTCAGTGTCACACTTCCGGAGGTGAACGTCTAAGGCAGCATGCCGGCTGGATGGGATCCTCCAGAGGCCATGAGGGCGAATCCATCCCAGGACCCCTCCTGGCATCTGGTGGCTATCAGGAGTCCTTGGTGTCCTGGCGATGGCCATGTTCTTCCTTCGTCCTCATGTTTTCCTCCCTGAGAATTGTTCTCTTTAAGACACTGTTCTTAGAGTGACCTCCTGAGGGAGGGCCCAGGCCTCAGAACCACAGCGTGCCCTCGAGCTAGACTGCCCCTGACAGGGCTGCATTCGCAAACAACCCTGAACCACCAGGGCCTTTCTCCAAATAAGGGCATGTTCCGAGGTGTCCTGGGTTTGGCCAGCAGGACGGCAGGACGCAGTCAGCCCTAACACACCTCTTCTCTCTCCCCCATGCACGCAGCTGCAATGACGTGTGTGAGAAGGCGCTGTGTGACAGCTGCGCCATGTTTGAAGCCTGAGGCCATCGTGTCCTCGAGGAGAAGGGAAGGAGTGACGGGTGTATGTATGTGTTGTACTTTGATGGCAGAAATGAATAAAGCCCTTTATATTTGCACACATGGAGTCCTATCTGTCAGAGCATAAATGTGGAACCTGTCACAGGATGGGCGTGTCACCTAGGAAGATGATGGTGATGGAGCAGCAAAGGCAGCTGCCACTCCCTTAAAACACATGCCCTGGTCATCAGACTCCCCTTCCTCCTGGTCTCACCCTGCTCAAGCCCAGCATCTGGCTCTAGGGGGCATCACCAGTGTGCCGGGCCACGCTGTGGCAGGTGTTCACAGACTTTTCCCGAAATGCTGCTGTCGTACACTTGGCCATCAGCCTGGTGTCCACTGTGCTTTTTCTCAGTAGCTATGTGTCCTGGGCCTTGGGTGACTTGACAGCTCTGGTGTGGCAGGAGAGGTGTCTTGGCTAGGCAGGGGGCTAAAGTCCTCACCCCATTTTGAGTGGCTGTGGTTGGTGGGCCCTGAGAACAAGTTGATGAGTTGAGGGGCCCCATACATGTGCCCCTGGGGACTGTCCTGAATGAGGTGACCCCCCAGTGGCCCAGTGGCAGTTGACTCCTGCCTACTGTGGAGCCTGGGACTAGGATAGATTGGGACTAAGGGCAGGGGACAGGGGAGAGCCTTCACTGCTGTGGTATTGGACACGTTGGCCAATGTCCAGGGGCAGTTGATATGGTTCTCAGGAAAGCTGGTCCAGAGTGGGGCCAGGGCCAATGGGCAGAAGAGGGGCTGCTGGGAAAAGGATTGTACATCTTCCCTGGTCTGAACCAGCTCATTCTGGTACCTTCAAGGTTAGCTGGCTTGAGCGCTGTGACTGACAGGCGCTCCATGCCACAAGCACTGGAAACAAGTGGCTGTGGTCACCCTGTGCTGGCGGTTTCTGTCAGGGCTCACCTCCTCTCCCCTGGCCCAGAGCCACCTCCCAGTCTCTACCTGCAGATCTAGAGCCACATGTTCATGGCCATTGTTGCCCAGCTCCCTGACAGCCCCGTGGACACTCTACTCCATGTCCTCTAGCCTGCCACCCAGCTGTGCACACCCTCTGTCCTCTTCACAGCCCACACCCCTGCAGCAGCCAGCTCTGTCCCCTGCACCCTGCGTTCTACTGGCTCACCATGTCCCTAGCAGGGACAGCCAGCAGCCTCAGTCCTCCTGCCTTTAGGTGGGCTCCTCTGCCAGCATGCTTAGCTCTGGTTTCTCCCTCAGCATCCCTTCCTCCTCCACTCGGCTCTGGGCAGCTGTGAGGCTCACGTCTGCAGGCCTGGGCCCCCTGGGTTTGGGCTCAGACCAGCACCCACACCCTGGTACACAGCTCCCGTCCTTACTCCTTCAGCCTGTCTGCCACTCACACCCAGCTCAGTGGTCCGAAAAGGTTGGTGCTGCCTAAACAGCTCCTGGTACACAGGTTTGTCACCAGTATCTGCTGGGTATGCAGCTGGTCTCTAAACAACTGAGGAAAGGCGAAACATCTAGGCACTGGGTAGCATCCCACAGGACAGCGAGGGACCCCAGAGTTCAGTGCCCAAACTGAGTAGACAGGATCAGAGCCAGGCCCCTGGGTTTGCACACTGTGCCCTGAAGTGATGCTGCTCTGCACTGGAGGAGAGTCAGGAAGAGACAAGAAGTAGGTCCATTCCCACCAGGGGACTGGCTGGGAGCCTCACCCTGCACGGGGCATGGGCAGGGTCCTCAGCAGGGCATTGGCCCAACAGGGAGGCCACAGTACGCAGGAGCAGCTGCTCTGTCCCGTCTCACACAGCCAGACTGTTGCTGGTATTTCATAGCATCCCAAATCAAAATTCAAAAAGATTTTTTGTTTCAATCCAATACCCAGTAAGAAAATTTACATACCTGGTATCTAGTTAAAACAAAAAAAAAATGCAGAAACAGGAAAATACACTTTATGGTGAGAAGGAAAATCAGTAGAAGATCTGTGAGACTTCAGGGCTGGAAGAACTAATTGGGCAAGGCATAAAAATGGCTCTCTGGGTTGAGGATTTAGCTCAGTGGTAGAGCACTTGCCTAGCGAGTGCAAGGTCCTGAGTTCGATCCCTAGCTCTCATAGCCACATAGCTTCTGTTCAGAATGGGCGGGCAGAGGAGACCAGAACATGCTCAGGAAAGGGATGAAAGCCTTAAAAATGACCCAAACTAGGCATCTAGAGGTAAGAATGTGATGTCTGAGGTGGGAAGTACACTGGACAAGATTGAAAGCAAGGTTAAACCCTGCAGGAAGGAAGATTCACAACCTGACACCTGCAGTAGAAACGGTCCAAAAGGAACCAGAAACTAGGCTAAGAAGTGACCAGAGCTGGGTGTAGCAGTGCATACTTGTAACGCTTGCAGCACTTGGAAGGCTGAGGCAGGACTACAAGTTTGAGGCCAGCCTGAAAAGAGCAGTGCCAACTTTGGTGAGACAACTTTGGGTAGTCTAAGCCATGAGTGTGGGGAGGGGGTGTGGAGGCGCAGGAAGTTTTTGAAGAAATAATTGCTGTAAAGCATCTGAATTTGATGGAATCATAAACCTACTGGTCCAAGAAGCCCCAAACAGAAACATGGAGAAAGTCACTGGAAGACACATCATGATCAGATTCCTTAAAACCAATTTAAAAAAAAAAAAAAAAAAAAAGATCTTCAAACAGCCAAAGAAAGCAAACAGGCTTGGTGGCACACACTTGTAATCCCAGCACTCAAGAGACTGAGGCAGGAGGATTGCCATGAGTTTGAGGCCAGCCTGAGCCACATAGTGAGCTCAACACCAGCCTGAACTGCATAGCGAGACCCTGTCTCAAAAAACAAACAACCCCCCCCAAAAAAAGCAGACCTTTAATGTTTAGGGGAATTGAGATGGGGCGGGAGCACAGCATTATGGTTTTGAAAGAACCCAGGGTTCTGCGCCCCACACTCTCCACTTTGTGAGAGACTTGCAGGTGCCCAGGCCTGGGCCCTCGTGGGTGGACAGGCCCTCCTGGGGTCTACTCTGAAAGCTCTTCATCTCGCCGCTGTCACCCTGCACTGCCCTGGGACTGTGCTAGGAGGAGTATCACCAGACGTGGCTCCTCCAGGGCAGGCTGGAGCTTGGAGCCAGAGAGACCTGCCTTTCTTTATGCCCTACCAGATTGTGCTATATCATTAACAACAGAAAATGGATGATGACACTGGAAGTGTCTGACAGAAACGCAGGTGAGATAAAGACATTTCAGACATGCCCAAGCTGAAAGAACGACAAGCACCGCCAAAGCAGCTTTCCAGATGGAAGGAAGATGAATGCACATAGGTTAGCAGGGCAGTGACACAGGTAGGGGTGGGCACTGTGAAGGTGCTTTCTTCGTATTCCTAACATCCTTTTACTGGCTGCGTATGAAAATGCCTAACGCTGAACAATAAACACCAGCCTCATTTAAAGATGCGCAAAGGACTGGCCTGGACGTTTCTCCATGGAAAATGTGCACACGGTCCATAGCACATGAGAAGATGCTCCCCATTAGGGTGCTGCAGATCCCGTCCACAGTGAGGGCCACCTGACTATTAGCATGGGCAGTACCCAGATGCAAGTGCTGTGGGATGTGGGCACACAGGAAGTATAGTGTGTTGTCAGTGAGGCTGTAATGTGTTTCCACTCCTGAAAACAGAAGGCCATTCCTCAGGAAGCTACGGAGCTGCCAGGGGACCCAGCAGGACTACTTGAGGACATGTCACCAAAGCAATGACAATGTACAGTTGGGGCTAGCTTGTATATATTGTGCATCTGTCATTTACTTGTGTACCAGTATTTGTGGCAACTCTTGCCAGTAGCCAGAAGGTAGGAAAGACCCAGATGTCCATCATCCAGGCACAGCAGGATGAGTAAAGTCTGTTGTAAACACAGTGAAATGTTATTCTGCCTTAGAAAGGAAATTCTGACCTACACAGTGACATAGACGAACCTGAAGGGTGTAACACTATGTGAAAGAGCCAAATGCAGGACTAACCCTGCATGATCTCACCTGGGGGAGGTATCTGAGGTAACCAGATCTGTGGGGACAGGAAGCAGAATGTGGGTGTCAGGGGCCAAGAGGCAGGCAGGGACAGAGAGCTACCACTTAACAGGTGTCATTTTCATCCAGGGAGACCAGCTTCTCAAGAAGGCAATGCTGTGCAGCACAGGGATGTACTGAGTACCACTGACTTCACCTGAAGATGGTAAACGTGGTAAAATGCATGCACATTTGCCACAATCAAATATCAGTAAATGTGGTAAAATGCATGTAAGTTTGCCACAATCAAATATCATTAAAACAGACAACTAGTCAAAGCAAAAATATTGACACTTTATTTGGAAGTTTATGATACATTTGGAAACAAAATTTATGACGATCCCAAGACTGAGAAAGAAGAAATAAAAGTAGACTTTTCAGGTTCTCTTACAGCATTTGAAGGTGGGCTGTAACAGAAAAGATACTGTAAATCATGAAGCCACAGGCTGGGGAGCCACATTCATTTATTAAATATTCTAAATGCAACATGGTATCCTGGAATAAAAAGATAGCATTTGTAGGAAGCTGATGAAACCCAGGTAAATAAGCCAATAAAGGAAATAAAATGGGATGACTTAAAATACACATTTAATCCAACAGAAGAAGAGGGAACGTGGGGCAGAAATGAAGGTGGAGTGTGCGAACTCAGCCACACCCACCACTGGCCCATCACTGGGCAGTCTGAACACCTCCCCTGCTGGCCAGAGGCCACTGGACATTTTTTTTTCTTTTAATAAAAAAACAAGCGTCAACTATATACTGTCTACAAGAAATTCACTTTAAAGAATTAAGTTACAAGAAAAGGATGGAATAAGCCTCTGCTGAGTGATAAGCCCAACCTTTGAGCAGACGTCCCCTGGCAGGGACATGTTCCGGGAGAGAAAGCACAACTTCGACACTGCCCAACACGCCCAGTCATCCCTGTCACCACAGACCTACAGCACCTAGCATTACACCTGCTGAAACGTGGGACATGCCAAGGTCAAAGCCACTTGCTGTCTTCCTGTCCCTCCCAAGCCTGCCTTGTGCTGAGAAGACTAGGATGTGGGTACACTGAGCATGGGAAGCAGAGTTTCCTCTTTGGCAGAACCCCACTCTGGCCTCCCTGGCTGCCCCTGCAGCTGCCTGAGTTTGCAAGCTGGGATGGAGCTGACCCTTGCATGGTGCCTACACCCACCCTGCTGCTCTCCCCCAGTGCTGTGTGTGCCACATCCGAGCAGTGGGAAGGTCAGGGTGGGCTTGGCGCTCCGTCTCTGCATCCATTCCCTGTGACAGTGGGCTGTAGAGATGGCCTCAAGGGCTCTCCAGCACCTGGTTCGGCCCTGGCTGCAGCTGTGTCTCCATTTCCACTCTTCCATCTGCCACTTTCAGTGAGGTTTTGCCAGGGTTTGAGGATAATAGAAGGGCATTGCATGTTTTCTGATTTCTCCCATGTTCGTTTTGTATAGGTATGAAATCTGGATGTCTTCTCTGGCCAAAGCATTATTCAGCATTTAACACTGCGTATGTGTCCTCCAGAAAAGCTGTGTAAGAAGTCAGTGGTGTGGCTTATGACACACAGCCTGTTAGAGCTGAAGACCAGGGACACCCAGAGACCTCAGCTGCTCCCACAAGCCCAGAACTGTCCCCCCTCCCTGGCCCAGTGAGAATGGGACAGCACCCTCTTGGAGCACCAGGTTCTTCTGTGTATCCACCCTGCAGGAGTGGGGGCCCTTAAGGATGTGGCAGTGGGACTCAGGCGCTGGCTCCAGCTGTGCCCCAACTGGCCCACAGAGTAGTCTTGCCAGGCGCCCACCAGGGGGTGCCACTTGCACATCCTGCAGACTGCTGGTGCCTGCTCTAGGGGGACCCCCCCCACACTCCGGGCTGCCTGGCTGCCCCAGGCTTACTGCATGACCGCAAGCAGGGCCCTCCCTCAGGCCTCCTGGGCCCTTCATGCACCGTGGCCCAGCTGGTGACCTCAGCCCCAGCTATGGGCCCCGCTGTGTCCCAGTCCTTCCCAGTGGCCAGGGTCTTGATCCCTTCCCTGCTAAGCTGACAGCAGCTAGGGCTAGTGGCAGCCCAGACAGTGGCCCCTCTCCCCACAGGGCACCTCAGGACAGAGGCCAAACCCAGCACAGAGCCAGGCCATGGCTTTTCACCCCACAACACCCACAAACTTGAAAAGCAATTTTTATTGAAGATTTGGAGGGCACATTTCATATTATAATAGTAAAAACGCTAAAGTTGAATGTTGTAAAAAACGGCATGGTGCAGCAGAGGCCAAGTCTGGCCAGGACGGGGAGGGCCAGGCGAGAGGGTCACAGGTGAAGCTCGGAGAGGACAAGTGTGGAGACAGAAATCACCCAGAGGGACAGGACGGGGTGGGGACAGGGAGGGGGTCCTCGGACACAAAGGGGAGGGACTTTCCTGTCACTGAGATCACACTCCCCAAAGCCTGGGAACAACATGGTACATGGCAACAGACTGAAACCTTGCACCTCTGTCCCACAGGCAAGCCCTGGCCCACCCTGGGGCAGTGCTGAGGACGTCCTCAGAGGCATGGCCCCA
>PVJO010016442.1:0-41954 GCA_004026905.1 Hystrix cristata
TTGGGATTTATTCATTCTGCTTGAGTGTTGTACAAGTACCTACATAATATTGATACTGTTTCTGCCTTACAAATTTGGTTGAGGTCATGAATACATCCACATGGATCTTGTGGATTTCTTTTTCCTTTTCCTGTAGTAGAGAAGCTTTTGCTACTAAATAAATTTCTTTTATGTATTCAAGGATAGTCACCACTGTTCTTTAAAATGAGAGGGTAGAAATTTGTACCTTGTACTCCATTTGCCCAGAAATGGAAATCTACTTTCCTGTCTTCTTATGCTTACTTTTTTGCCTGATACATGTTCTTTTTCCACAATTATTTTATTTATTTATTTATTTATTTATTTATTTATTTTCATGCTGAGGACTGAACTCAAGGCCTTGTGCTTGCCAGGCAAGCACTCTAACCACTGAGCTAAATCCCCAGCTCCTGATCATTTATTTTTATCTTACTCCTCTTTATATTCATGGTTACTTGTAAGCAATATAACTGAACATTTATGTATTTTTATAATCTTTTTCTTTACTGGAATGTTTATACAGTTAATGTTTTAGTTAAATATCTGGACTTCCATCTACAATCTCACTGTGTATTATATTTTTACCATTTTCTTACATTTTCCTGGCCCTCCTTCCTTTTCTTCTTCCTTTACTTACATCTTTGTAGAGTTCCAGGTTGTTCACTTAGTGGCTTACATGCCTCTTTATCATGTTTTGGGTTTTAGTGGTTGCTATATCATTCTTATTCTGTTAAACATCTAGTCATTTTTACATAAACAGACAATCATTTTTTTCTTGATTCTTGACTAGTATTTGGTTAAATTTGAACACATTTAACAAGTAATATTACTTGTAAGAATGTCTTATGTTATTTAAATTTATTTACAAATGTAATGCTTTTAGTTTTCTTTTAACTATTTAAAATGCCAGATGGGTCTAATTTATGGTCCTTATAAAAGCATTTTATGGAAATATTTAGATAAGCCTTTTAAGTAGAATAAATTAAACTCAGGACATTAAGACTCTTAAATGGAAATATTTCTGTTATACATTTCAGGTACTATTTAATCTTTTTATTCAAATGTTCATCTTCCAAAATTAAAGTGTTACTAACCAGTGAATAGCACTAGTTTTATCATTTCAGTTGGATGAGGGTAGGTTTAAAGATCTGGGCTAGTATACAGTTGCAGATCAGAGGCCAATTTGGTCAGGACACAGCATGTGGTTACTATGTGCTTTCAGCATGATCATGTTAAGTCTTACATTTCTTAATAACTTGTGTAAACAGGTGAATTCCAATCCATTTCCATCAACTGGGATGGGCTTTACACTGTTTCTCGGTTGCAGTTTACATTGGAAAGCTTCGATTAGATTCGTTTGTTCCCTTTATGCTTTGTTGAAATTTATTAGCATCGTATTTTTGACATATTGCTTTTTAATGGCATTCCATTTCAATTTCCCATTTCTATTCTGTGTTCTTATACCTTCATGACCTTGGACAATTAATCACATTTTCTTCTTCGGCAAACTAAGAAAGGCAACAGAACAGGCTCAAAAGATTTCTGTGAGAAGAAACTAAAACAATGTATATACAGTGTTCAGCTTAGAAGCACATAGATATCAAGTGTTAGCTAGAATTGTATAATAAAAATACTGCTACCGACCTTCATTGTAAGCAATGGAATTGCGTTTTCTTTCCCAGTGAAGGAGCCAGATTTGCAATGGAGTCTTCACACTCTGTTTAGTATTATCGAGATAAATCTCATATTTAATTTGCACCATCTCTGATAGATTGCCCTGATATGATCTGAAAACAGTTTTTTCTATTGCATATGTGTTTAGTACATTAAATCTCTTGTCATACTCTACTTTTGGCTTTTCTTTTTATCTCTAGGCATTGCCGATATAGAAGTAAGGTTTAAATAACTGAATGCATTTATTCAATTTGACTTTTTAAAATAATTTAACAGGTATTAATATAAAATCATTAATTACAATGGTAAAATAATATAATATCAAGTAAAGTGGTTTTTTGGTAGCATTAAAAGAAAGGTCAAAGACCTCAAATTAATAGTATTTTTAGTAGTAGTATTTGAAGTCATAAGGATTATTTATATTACAGGTTAACTTCGTTGAATATCACAAATTACTCTTGTAGTCACCTTCCTTGTTGCTGGAACAAAATACCTGACTCACAGCTTAATGGAGGAGAGGTTTATTTGGGCTAACATTGTAAAAGTTTCAGTCTTTGTTCTGTGGTGGCAGGATAGAAGGACCTAGGTGGAGGTAGTATGCTTAAATCATGGCAGCCAGGAAGTGGCCAAGTCAGGGGAGGAGCCGGGAAGGGAAATAAAACCATTTGGGTGAAGCTCACAGTGACCCGCTTCATAACAACAAGCCAGCTATCATGCGCTGTGATCATAATTTGAGGTAAATAAAACACTAGATGAATTTTGAGTGAAACTATAATGAAGCCCTTTTGTCTAAAACTCTTCTCATTCATTGGAAACTTTACTTTTCTGTAGCAATGCAAAATTGATCCACAGACACATGCGTGAGACGCCAAATATTGAGCTCACAGGATCATAACTTTTGTGCCTGGACAGAGCATTTGACACAAAAACCATACTCTTTCTTTTCATAAATGTGAAGGGAGATAAACTGTTCAAACTAGCTGATGATGAAAAACCTGCAATAGAGAAGTTTGCAATTACTTCGAAAAATATTCTAGCAAAAATTGTTATTAATTCTATAGGAATTAACAAAATGGAACTCCTGTAAAAGTTTTAATAACTTTTTATTAGCATACTTTCTTAAAATTATTTTTTTAATGCAGTACTTCAGCATATCAGTGGAACTTTATATTTAAATAATTCAGTCCTTGGTTCTTGGTATTTTAGGCTTCACTGAAGCAGAACAGTGAATAGGTTTTCCACATTTATGATGTGTGCTTTTCTGTCTCTGGGTTTTATTAGCTTTGGTTTGAATTTTTAGTTTTGTTTGTTTTAGTGCTCTTCTTTTAATAATCGTTTAACATATTGAACCTAATAATGGAGTTATGAGAATCCATACTTAAGTAAAGACAATGGAATTGAACTCATAGCTAAAATTCATTTTTATTCCAATCATTTTACACAGTGGTAAAACTTCAAGTATTATAAAAGTTGGCAAACACATCTATGTAAAACATGTGATTATGTCATGCCAAGATATGCTTTTTCTTTGAGCATTAAAATTTTAAGTGGATTTTTATCAGTCATTATAAAAATTGAAGATTATGACACAGAATCCTCTTTCCATTTCTTTGATAACTTTAGTTTGATGTTCCTGGACCTTTTATTTTTAGTGTACTTAAATATTTATCAATTTACAATACTGTTTAAACGAAGAGGACTGTTATTATAAGTCCCAATTGACTTTGGGTAGATAGGTGATATTTTTTCCTGAGGGTGTTTAATTTGTTTTTATTTTAAAATGGAATAAACCAATAATGAGGTCTCTAGAATCTATCTGGCCTGGGAAGAGAACTTGCTACTGGGATTGTGTTTTCACTGAAGCAGAGTCCTGTGTTCACAAAGATTCTTTACTACAGATAATTGAAGGCAACAATGGCTTAATTTTTTTGAAATACAGTTTTTCCTAAAAATGTCATTTCTGTATGTGCTATAAGAAATGTCCTCACAGAATCTTTCTGTAGAGGCTTCATCCCATCTTATAAATCTTGCAAAAGAGAAATTGTTCTGACTCATAGTTTCTTCAGAACATATATTACATGCTACACTGTTCAGCATATTGAGGACAAGCCGTCCATTTCTCAATCTAGAAACAATGTGAGAAAATTCATAGAAGTTTATGTAATTCCTAAATTAAACTTTACTTACTTACACTGTAAGTCCCATCCTGAGTCTCCTTCCTGTCTTAAAATCATTCCTTAAAAGCATTCTTAGAGGTTTTATCAGGAGTGATACGGAGAACAAACCAAACTTGCAATACTTCATTCATTTTCAACATTTTAGTACAAAATAATTATTTTGTAGACTTGGTATACACAATATGACTTTGTCCTTTAAAAAGAGAAATGTAGGGTATTAGAAAACTGTAAAAGTACACAGCTGGCACAGAATATTTTTCTTATCTGAGTGAATATATGTAGAGTTCCATTCTATGATACTTGTAAATTGTTGTCTTTGAAGATATAGCTCAAGATTTTCTGCCTTTTTATCATTTTATCCCATTCAGACTTTCCTGACTAATAGTTACTTAATGCATTTTAAGTCTCTCATTTAGGTTTTCTAGAATTGCTTTTGGCATATACAATTTAGTTGTATTTTTCGGGATGCTTTCAGCAGTAAAAATATTAAATTAGCTTAAATGATAAGGAAATACATCTTTCTTATCAGACTGTGAAACATTTCATCTAAGTTTCCTTGTTTTTCATTAGCTTATTTCATCCTCAGAAAGATTCTAAGATAATAATAATTCTAGGCTTCAGATATATATATTGCAACAACCGAGACAGATGAGGCTAACACTACTGTGCTCTCTCTATTTCTGAGGAAAAATGGATGATTTTCCAGACTTCTCATCCAAAGGACTGTTCATGTTTAGTTGACCACAAATGTTTCATAGTCCGACTTACACCATATATCTATAAAGTAGTTACCGCTCAGGAAGAGCGTACGTCTATCATTTTGCTTTCTCCCCCTTTAAATTTTATAGTTTCATGTTAATTGACTTTTTTAAGGCACCATTTTGACTCTTTTTTATTTTTTTTCTGTACTTCAAAAATTATTCCTCAGTGGTTACACAGAAGTACTGTACAATGATATATTAAATTTTAAGAAACTAGTTTGAATTAATACGCATATAAGTATGATAGTATACACAATCTGTGATTTTATATATCTCTATTCTGTTTCTCCTTCTATTGTTATTATCTTTTGCACATTAACATAAATTTGTAATTATGGTTTATTGATTTGTCTTTTAAATAATAAGAAAAATGGGAACTCAAAGCAACAGTATTATTATGCTGCATTTTACATTTATTTGTGTAATTGCCTGTGTTCTTTATTTCTTGATGTTGCCTGGAGTTACTGTCTAGCATTCTGACATCAGCTGGAAATTTCCCTTTAACATTTTTGTCTGCTGACCCTTTCCTTTGCTTTTATCTGGATATGGCTTCATTTCTCGTTCAATTTGTAAATTAGTTAAACTGGATATGGATTCTGGGCTAATATTTTCTTTTCTTTCAGCAATTTAAATATCATATCTCACTGCCTTTTGACTTCCATGGTTTCTGAAGGGAAGTGGATTTTAATGTTGTTGAGGATAACTCCGTTCGGTCTTTTTCCCTGTCTTTAAGACTCCTCTTTGTTTCAAATACTTTGAACATAATGTGTCTTGGTGTGGATACTTTTGAGTTTATTCTGTCAGCCTTATCCTAATCTTAGAGATAACTGAACTTTCAAATATTCTTTTTCATTCACTACCTTCAGTACTTAGTCACTGTATTTAAAACTCTGTGTTAGGCCTTCATTTCTTTTTTTGGAGGGGGGGGGTGCTGAGTATCAAACTCAGGGCTTTGTGCTTGCCAGGCAAGCGCTCTGCCACTTGAGCTAAATCCCCAGTCCCTAGGCCTTCATTTCTTACACAACTTCAGTATAAGCGTTAGCAAGAGTTAGAATCTTGGCAGCTTCTCAGTCTTTTGTAACCATTCATCTGGCATTGGACACATGTATAGCTGTCTGGAACTCATAATACATGCAGGAGTTCTCTGAAAACATTTATTCTCGAATATGCCTTCTTTTCCTACGTCTTCCTGAATGTCTTTGTTTATCTGTTGCTGGCCTCAGCTGCTGTGTCTTGTCACAGACAGCTGTAGTCAGTATATGATTTTTGATGCTTTCCCCAGTTGTTATATGGTCACTCCAACACAGAGATTTCTACAAGGGGTAAAATAAAGTCAGGCTCTGAGCATACTCCCTAAGGAACCACCAGAGAAGTCCAAGCGCACACTGAGAATTACTTGAGAATAAGAAATATATTACTTCCCTGGCACCAGAAAGCCTCAGAGGGAACATGGGCTCTCAGGGGTCATGATGACCTTCCTCTGTGTAATGGGGAATGGAATGTAGGTAAGCACATTTCTATAATATTCTCATACCAAAGTTTAGCAGCTTCTTTCTTCTTTAAGCACATCTCTTGCCGCAGTATATTTGTCGTTAGATTCTACAGTTCTAAAAAATGGATTCTTTTATTTTTCCAGTTCATTTGTACTTTCAGAGGAGTAACACTTCCTTGCTGTTTCTTACATTTGCATCCTCAGTGACTATTGTAATTTGTGACAGCAGTTGTGCCATTAATCCTGAAATACCAACTTCATTAGATGAAGAAGTGCCTGACAGATTAGTAAAGCACATTCCTGGGTGTCTACAGGTGGGTCATGGCGCTATGGTCTCAGGTACTGCATTGTCCCTCACCCATTCCTCTCTGAAACTATTTCCCTACTCTGCTTCTTACCTGCCGCAGACTACACAGTTTTTCTCTTCCATGTCCTTCTCCTGTCATATACTTGCCTTGGGCCCACCCAATTATAAGACTGAACGGATGGGCCAATTAAACCTTTCCTTCTTCAAATCATGCTAGGTATTGTATTTTAACAGCAGGAAAGCTGATTAATACAGAAAACTGGTACCAGGAATGGGATAATTGCTTTGATTTTTTTTTTTTAACCTGATCTTGTGTGTTAGCTTTGGAACTAGTTTAGTGGAAATCTTTGGACAGGCCTGAAGATGCAGGCTTCAGAAGCCTTCGAATGCAGTGAGCACAGCGTGATGGGTGAGTCTAGTCTGAGTTGAGAAGACCAGAATGGCAATATGAATGTAGTCAGTAAAAGCCAGGCTCAAAAGATTTCAGTTAGGAACAAGGACTCTATTGGTGGTTGGACTAGAGGCCAGGTGTGTTAAATTCTTGCAAAAAAAATTGCCTACATGTCATTCATGTCTTGAGACTTTGCAGAAGACTGAGCTTAGGAGTGGTGGACTAATTACCATGGGAAGGGGATTTCAAGATAGCCCAATATTCACACTGAGGTATGGGCACTGCTGGCTGCTTTCAGCCACATTTATGATGATAATCTAGATCAATGGCAGAGTTAGAAAAATTTGAAAGATTTAAATTTTCACCCAGAAGGAACTGAGTATAAATATGGGGCCAAGGATGTGTAGCCTCTAAAGAAATTAAAGTAAGTACACTGTACAAGAACAGGAAAAAGATGTCTTGAGAGCATCTCAGCAATTGGCAAAATCTCACCCATTACAGGCTCAAGGGTGGCAAAATGTGAACTTTTCATTCGAGAGTCTCTGTAATGCCTACTTGACAAGAACCTCCTAGGGAATTGGCTCCTTGGGATTCGTGATTCATTTCCCTCTGCTCAGACACCCAGACATTCAGAAGTTGCTATAGCCATGGTTCAGGGGGACCCAGTTACTGCTTTGCTTGCTCACTGACTTTGGCACTGTCTATGTAATGATGTTTTCTTGGAATGCAGGATTCAAGAGTTGTGGTGTCAGAAAGACTTCCATCCAGATTTCAAAGGAAGTTGTAGGAGGCTAGGGAAAAACTTTCTATGAGGGCATGGCATGAATCTGAGTGAATAAAGCCAGAGATGCAGTGGAGATGCCAAGAAGATGGAGGTGCCAGGAATGTGGAATGTCTGTTAAGGAAAGTTGCAAGTTATGAGTAGCAAGTTTTTGTGCTAGAGCTAGCATGAAAGAGAGGCCACTTGCAACCAGCAAAGTCACAGGGATGGAGCCACTCAAGCCTTGTGGAGCTCACATTTCACACCATGTACCTCAGATATCAGGGAGGTGCAGGACTTAATATGTCCTGTTAGGTTTTTGTCTCACTTTGATGTGATTCTTTTCAATCTCTTATTGCTCTTTTTGAAAGGAAAATGCTTACTCTGGGTCTTTATACCTTGGGATTATGTAACCTTCTTTGATTTTTTTTTTTAACAGCAGTTCTGGGCAATGAGTGTCAGGAGAGGCTGTGGCTTGAACTATTGAACTATTGAAAAACGCTGGAACTATTGAAACCTAGGGAAAGGATTATTGTGTTTCTGGTGGTATACAGATAGTTGTGTTATGTTAGGCAGCATTTTGAACTTGCCGTTTGTTGGATCTCAATTATGGATTGAGAAGATATGTTTGGGTGTGAAGTTTATAAGGGGTGGATTGTGACTCTTAATTCTAATATCCACCTTCATTGGATTAAGAGCTACCTACTACATTAGGAAAATAAGCCTCTGGGCGTGTCTGGGTGAATTATGGTGGTGTCATTTTGGGCACTGAATATGAATATATATTGTATGAACAAGAGCTTTGCCTCTCTACATTGTTTTCCAGTGATGTTTGTGCCTTGGAGCCAGATGATTATAGACTGACAATGTAAGCCAATCAAATCTTTCTTCTTTTAAATTGTGGGTGTTGGGTATTGTGTCTCAGTCATAGGAAAGCTAATACAGGAGTATTATTGTTTAAACGAATGCTGCTAATTTATTTGCAAATATCTAGTAGCTTTAAAAATGCTTAGAATATATAAAATTTGTCCAATGCCTTCACACCTCTAAGATATTAATATATGAATTTTCAATATGTAAAGCATATCACATTGTAATGATATGATTTTAAAAGGTGTTACCCTCTGGCTTCTTGGAAATATCACATTCAAGAAGAGCTTTTAACAAGAAAAACTGAGATTAAAATAAAAAGAAAAAACTGAAAGACAAAGAAAAATAAAAAATATTTCTTATCTGTTCTGTGACAAGATATATTATCCGTGGCTTTTATCATTTTAACATATTGCTATATTAATATCATATTATTATGTCTCATTAAATATAAATAAATTTATATTATATGTCATTTTAATATATTGATATATAAATGTAATTGATATATTTAATATATTTATGTTCATAAAGATATGGTTGGAAGTTTTGTTAAATATTTGTATTACTTTATCAAACTGTAGTTGTAAAATTATCTATAAAAATTTCTAGTTATTTTCCAAACTCTTGAAGCATTTTATGTAATGGTGGAATTGCTAACAGTATTCTTTTTCAAGTCTGACATAATATGCTATGAAATGTGTCCCTTTCTAATCACCTTTTGTTTGTCATTAATTTTGTGTGTCTGTATGGGGGGGTAAATGGTTGAATACTTACAGAGATGCTGAATATTCTTTAAAGATTTTTATTTTTTATTTTCCCAAGATCAGTCTACTGAATTTTCATTTTTAACTATTTTCTTAGATTGTTTAAAAATTATTTTTAAAATTAACTCATTATGGATTTATACATAAAATAATTATTCAGAATTGTCCACACTTTATATTTTTATTTTTATTTTTTACTTTTTCGTCATTTTATATATTGTCTCTTCTTTACCTGTTAAATTCTACTTGTTTGTAGTTTTTTCTTATTTTGATGCTGTATTATATTTTCAAAAGTTATTATTCTTAATTTTGAGAATCTATACAGTATTTGAAAGAAAATACAATGTAAATTGATGAAAGTAAATAAATATCACTTTATATACTTTTTATGATTTCAGTGTCTGAAACAATCATAGCTGAGGTCCCCTTTGAAATATAATTCTAATCGTTTTAAATATTAATGTAGGCTAAGTGCGCTACCTTTCTTTTGAAAGGAAGGATTCTGTAATGCTATACTGATGTAAATTGTCTGTTTAGTTTTTACTTTTCCCACCAGTGAACATAGCAGTTGTTTCTGATGTATAAAATGAAAACATAGCAGTTTTAGAACCACACGAGAAGTTTCCCACAGTTAAATTCTACCACAGAGGGAGTTTAGGTGTGCTGCATACCATTACCCAGGCTGGAGAGTCACCAGTTTGGCAGCACTAAGATCTGTAATCCTGAGACATCTCTGGTCTGGAGCCAACTCATTTGGTTAGGTGTTTATTTTGCCCTCTTTAAAATTTGCCTATTCAGTTTTGTTGTGTTGTAAAGTTAAAAATCATCAAGGGTGAACATATGTTTCATTTTCACAAACCATATGTTACAGAAATCCAAAGCAAATAATGGAGGTATGAGGTATTATTTTTCCATTTCAAAAGCAGTTGTTCAGGTGAAAATACAAGTTTGTGGTTTCAGTCACAATTACAAACTAATAGAATATTTTCCAATATATACACAAGTGTTTTTTTAAGTATATGAATATGTTCAAATACGTTTCAGTGGGAATAATTAAAATAATGTTGATGGCCCCTAGAGTACAAACATTGTGATTCAGTAGGGTGCGTACTTCAGCGACACTTTATTCCTACATGGCTCGTGACAGAAATTAGACATGCAGTTACAGTAGACCCCTGAAATTTGCAGAGGTTACGTACCTAGGGGACCTGTGAATTGGGAAAAACTGTGAATTTCAGATATGGTCAGAAAAAAGCCTATTTCTGTAGTTTAAACCCTAAAATGCTATGTCTCCCACAGTTAAGTAGTTTAATTTAATAAAATACTGTATTATAAAGCCTTACAAGGTACAAAGCATTTTGGAGGCCTCTTAGGGATCTTGAGGCTTTAAGAAGAAAATTCAGAACACTCCAGATAGTTGCATGTGCTACAACAATCTATTATGATGTGGGAACTCTGGTACTTTGGTTACAGGGCAGTGGCCAGTCAGCAGCAAGGGGAGCTGAATAACACTCTCAGATTGGTTATTCGCAAACCCCACCAAAACAAAACAAAACAAAACAAAAACAATTACAAAGGGTATTTATGGTTTCCTGGAAATTGCAGGGGGTTCTGCATAGAACTATTAGGTTCTTTTTTTTTTTTTTAAACAACTATTAGGTTCTAAGGAACCTTCTGTGAACAACTGAAATTGCAAACTCTGAACTGCAACTTTGTGGGTGGTACACTGTATTGCATTCCGGAAAAGAAAAGGCTTGCTGTATCTTCAGAAAGTCTCCTGATTCAATGTTGAATAATTAAGTGAGCCGGAAACTCATATGTAGAATATATTAATGGATCACAATTTTGATGCAAGTTCATAAATGGGCTACCTGTGATCCAATTTTAACAGACACTGCTAGGGACATATTTCAAAGACACAGAGTGCCACTTCCTTCTCATTGGCAGGAGAATTGAACAGTATGCAAGGAAAGTCAAGTATTTCTAACACATATCCTTGATGCAACAATGAATTATGGGAGAACAGTGAAATTATACAATAAAGAAATAATGATGAATTTCTTACTTAGAAAATTCTGTGCTGTCTAATCTTGAACTATGTGTTTGTGCTCAGTACTTCATCGGTTCAGTCATATTCTCTTTGTCCCATATTTGCTTTATCCTGTCTAAGCCCTTCCAGAGGCAATGGTAGTAGTTGTGATATAATGCAGAGGATTTCAAAATTTACTTAAGCAATAGATATCTGTTCCTTCCCTGAATGAAAGTTTATTCAAAATGTTTTAAACCATAGGAAAATGAGAAAACTCTAGTGACCCTCTGAGTACCTTTCCCTTACTTTCTTTAGCAGCCTTTCATTAACTATAAGAAAGTAAACAGTTGTTCCCAGTAATCAAGAACACACTGTATTTTGGCTTGTTTTAAAGTCAAGTCTTCCCCTTTGACTAATTACAGTATTTAAGTATACTTTCAGGAAGATTTGTTGATTTGACTTTCTACCCTTCATTAATTAGTGGAGACGGTACCCTGGGGCTCATTTTTCTGGTGTACAATAAAGTGTGGTACTAGAGGTAAATAAATATAACACATTTAAAAGTATATGGGATTTCTTTATTTCAAAAGCTGTACAGCTAATGAGAAGTGGCTGCATTTGGTGAGTGTGATGAAAAATTTGAATCCATTGCTGTATCCTCCTCTTTAGAGCTTTTTACTTATGACAGGAGTAAATGAAAAGAGTCTACTGACACTTGAAGACTCTATTACTTACAGCTGTGCCACAGACGCGTTCTTCTCCGATGCACAGCACAGTGACAGTACACCTAAAACTACTCTCCTTATCTAAATGCCGAGAGAGCTTTAATTTTCATTCTTTTTATGATTTAAACCAATTCTATTTACCATCACTATTGAATACATTTTAAGTTATTAGACACTGAAATGTATTTGTAAGATGGCTTACTGTTAAAAGGTATTTTTGGTATAGGGTGATAAGTCATTCCTATTATCTCAGCCCTTTTGGAAGCTGAGACAAGAGGATTCCAAGTTCCAGCACAACCTGGGCTACTTGCCTCAAAATAGAAGCTGAAAGTAAGGGCTGATAATGTAGCTCAGTATGATTTACTTCTCAGTATCTCAAAAGAAAAAAAGAAAAAAAAATTAGCAAAGAATCCAAATAAGTAATAAATAAAATTATATCAAAATTCTGAACTCTAAAATGACATTTCATTCTAAGTTCTTGTCTTGGAATCTTGGGTTTGAATATTATCTCACGTTTTATTATTTAGGGAAATGAAAAGCACAGAATATTTTGGTATATTCTAGAATAAAATATTTTGAGGAATGTCATTTTAGATCTACATATTCCCCCTTTCCCTTAATCTAGACCCATTCATCTCTTGCCATTTTTAAAGTGATTAATCCATTCATAGGGTAAATGGTATAATGCTAGTTTGACTTTTATCTCTATTAAGGGATTTTTCTTTAAGAATGTAAGAGGAATAATTTCCTATAATTTATTTTTAGTACAGATGCTCTTTTCTTGAATTGGTTTCATTAATTATATATCCAAAATGTAGGAGAAGAGAAGCTATCCAGGAAATAATATGTTTGTTTAAAAAACTCTTGGCTGGGGATTTAGCTCAGTGGTCAGAGTGCTTGACTTGCAAGCACAAGGGCCTGAGTTCAATCCCCAGCACCAAAAAACAAAAACAAAAACAAAAAACAAAACTCTTATTTATTCAATGTTGGGTTCAGTTCAAATCATATTAGCATATGGTTTATGGACCTTAACCAGATTTTTAAGATAGTAGTAACAAAATATAGTCCACTAGTACTATTTTCTCTTGTCTTCTAATTTTAATTAAAATTGAGATTCTGTGGTAATATATTCACTTCTTGAGAAATAAAAAATGGAAGGAAAAAATGAAAACAAAGCTTTTGTAGATAGGGAAGGAAGAGGGGGTGAGGGGAGGGGAATGGGAAAAAAAGAAGCAACAAGATATATCATGTACAGGTACAAATCCCCTATGATGAATGTTATCACTATGTACATCTAAAATGTACTGTTAAAATAAAATTAAAAAATAAATACTCACTTCTTATGTTTGATTCTAAATACATGTATATATGTATGTGAATGTAAATTTCAATGTTTTCTCATATGAGAAATTACAGCAGTTTTATGTGTATATTTGATATGGTATGTTAAGAGAATGTTAATGGTATGTTAAGAGAATGTTAATACATTCTCTTAAAAGTATTTGAAAGTTTGGAAATTTTTCATATAACACTAAATCCATTATTTCTTGGTTATTAGCAGAGCCGCTATTTGATTTTAAAAAGCTTTGCTGTATAATAGTATGAAATTTACCTAATGTGGGACATATACTTTTTCTGAAATTTAAATGATTTTTTATTACACGATATCGTTAGAAATGTAGGTAGGCTTACTACATTTAAATATGTTCATAACAGAATATATATGCTATTTTCTCGTAACCTAAGTTTCAAAAGCAAAGCAAAAGTATAAAGACTACTACTTGTTATTTATTATTTATATGGAGGAGTTTTTTTCTTTGACTATGGCGTTGGAATGTTTTTATTCTTTAAAAATAATTTAAGAAACACCTGATAGATGTTTGTAAGAGTGGAAATTCAAAGGTCTGTTTAGTTTGGTTTTTGTTTATGCATTAGGAAAATTTGGAGCGTATCACGTGTTCCCAGGGCTTAATTTCGTCGGAGTGAATGTGTGGAATCTGCTGCTAGAGAGACCAGGAGACGGGAGCGCTGGATTAAACCCAGGGGAAGCGGTCACCACTGAGCCTTTAGAGAAGAACTGTTGGAGAATAATGGAAAGTGGAGCAGGCACAAAGTTAAAAGACAAATGTGCGGGCTCCTGCTTTTAATGGTATTCGAGGGTTTAGCAAACCATTAACTTTAGTGCTGTGGAACTGCTGAAAGGAAGATTTAAAAATAAAACTTTGTAGTTATCCCGGGACTAAGATGCTGAAGGATCTAGAAATACTATTTGCTGTTGGAGAGGATCTGCGAGCATGGGAGGTCACAATCAGCTGGAAAAAAAAAATGCAAATAGTAGTCAGTTCTCCTTGAAAAACTGGTAGTTATTGCAGAGAATAAAAATAAGTAAGCCGGTAAATCTTTAGTGTTTCAAATACTAGGACAGACACTGTGAATCTCCATATCCCATCTCCAGTATCTTATATTTAAGAAGGAGACTCATCTTTATGGAAATATATTATCAGAAATTATTAAAAGTATAAAAATTATTATTAAAAGTGTCTTTATAAAATAGTATAAGGTTTATAAGTGTAAAAGTTATCAGTATTATTGAAGATTTGTTTATCAAATCCTGAAAAATGCCCCATGGAATGCTATGTATTAACCAGCCAAAATTAACAATCTCTGATACGCTGTAAATTGTGTAAGATTAGTAACCTCGTTGTTTGATTCACCAATTTGTCTCTCATTTCCCATCTCTCCCTTGTAAATCTAAAATATCACACAGAGGCGAGAACCTTGCTCTTTTAAAAGTGTTCAGTTTTAATCTTGGAGTTGTGATCACATTTCTTACTTAACTAGTATGCCATTTGTATTTTCACTTTTTTATAAAATTGGAAAAGATCTGATTTTCCTTTAATAAAAATTAAATTTAAATCTGCTATTCGAGAAGGACAGGGTGAAATGATACCTAGGTTTAATTAGGGTTGAAAATGATGTGACATAAATCTTTGCCTGAGATTTGCTGTATGAAAGGAAATTGATTGACAACCAAGTTATCAACAATAATTGAATGTTATTTCCTGTACTGCATATTCAGACCTAAGTCTTGGACTGAAGCAATCTATAGGAAAGCTGCCTCTACACGGTGTATGATAGAAGAGATGGCTGCAGATAAAAATGTCAGCTTGCATCCTATCATAAAGGTGAATGTAAAGCTGTGGGCAGAAATGAAGTAAATGGACTGAATGACCCATAGGTGGCATATATTTTTATATACACTCATCCATTTAATCCAAAATTAAGTGCCTCTGAAACAGAAAACCATACTATATGTAAAGCCTGGTATCTTAATACTCTCAGAGTATATATTCTGGACTTGTACTACTTGAAGCCTTTTTCTATCACATACTAATTATATGAATTTGGGCACAATAGTTACCTCTGTATGTCTTTCTTTATAAAACATTGTAAGTGTCTTCATAAAATACTAAGTGTAAGGCTTGTAAGGGTTAAAAGAGTTGGTATTCATAGAACACTCAGAACAATGCCAGACTATTAAGTATTAGTAAACGTTTATTACTATTATTAGTAAAAGGTTCAAATGTAAAATCATAACAAACTGCTTCATATTATATGTCATAATATCTTCTATTTAAATAGGTATATTTTGAAAAGCAAATGTGTCTGGGTTTAATATTAATGAGATTTGTTTTTAGTGAAATTATGTTTCTAAAATTGTCTTCAATATTAAAAAATGATATATTTTTGATTAATTTAAATTATAGCAAGGTAATAGAGGTAGTGACGAAACAACTGAAGAAACTCCTCAGTTGCACTTGTACATGGTATTCAGTCTGCCTCACAGCATGCTGTGTTTCAGGACATTCATATACTTGAATGGGACTGCGAACTGGGCAGCTTTGCCTTATTCTTTTGCAGGTATTCTGATTTTGTGTAGACAAAGGCTAACAATTCACATTATTAAAAATTCCTAAAGATTGAATAGCGCTGGGCGAGGACCTGAAATACATTTATTATCAAACCTACGTGAAAGCCTGGCAACGTAGCCCATGCCTATAATTCCTGTGCTGGGAAGATGAAGCAGGAAGATCTCAAGTGTGAGTTGTACCAGGGAATTTCTGGAGATCCTGTCTCACAACAAAAGAATAAAAAGAGCTGAGGGTGTAGTTCACTTTTGTGAAGGCCCTGGCTTTAACACCTAGTGTGACAAAAATGATGCAAAACAAATAACAAAAAATTCTACCTGAGAAGAGAATGCTGATAAATTTCAGTCTGTCTTAACACAATAAGGCTTAAGGATACTAGCATAGACCCCGAAGCTAACTATGCAAGGGGTACAAATTATAAAGCCATATTTAAATATACAGTATACAAGTTCTATAGTTCTATAGTTTTGATCCTATATAGAGTTATGATATATTTTTGTATATCTTTGAATACTTATATATATAAATATATATATAATTTCTACCTTGTTGAGCTACTTTCGTATATTTCCCCAGAGTATTTTATTTGCATATGTCAGATTTATAACCTTTCAGAAAAAGACAGTTTTTTAAAGGGCCCACATGTTATTTCTAAAATGGGTCAAGAATGACAACTACCTCACATAACTTGAAATATCTTCTTTGGATTTGGATTAACTGCTGATACATGATTTTATAAATAGACTTTATTTTAAATATGGATATTCCTGGGTTTGTAGAAGATGGCAATGCAATCTTAATGTTTTATAAGCAACTATTTTTCCATTCATAATAGAATAGTAAGTAGGCAAAAAATTGTAATTAAATTTCCCTGGTATATTTGATATTTAACACCTTTAAACATTCATAACTTGTCCCATTAATTTTACTGTAATATATTATGCATATAGCTTAATTATAGATATCTGCTCCAAACAGATAATTATCTCAAAAATAATATGAGTTGATTTTTTCCTTGACTGTATTGCAAAATTCAAAAAAGGGCTGATTTAAAACCTTTAATGAAAAATTATATCTGGACTTAATATTCTTTTGCTGTGCACACTAGTAATTACGTTCATTAAAGTTTTAATTTCAAGCAGTATTGCTTAGATAATAAGTAAACATCTCATTAGTATCTATTTATGTACAGAATGTCATTTGCTTTTCACTCTTCATTTCTTGAAGTCTATACTCAATTACAACTATTTTTATTTAGTACTTCCCCATATTGTAATAATTCTGCATGTAATATAAAATCATATGCATAGTTGCTTGAAGACTTGCATTTTTATTGTACATACAAAAATCAGCCAAACAGTCATCTGCATTAGTTGAATTTGGATTTGGTGAGCACTTTGTCATCCTCAAAACATTTGAACAAATATTCTTAGAGATAAAGAACCCTTGAAGCAATTGCATATTGGGTAAAGGTTTACATATTATTTGCCAAATCCAATCAACAGTTTTTGTTATTACACAGCTCAGTTATGGTGCATGATTCTGGCTACACTCCTTGATAATAGTTAAAACAACTTCTATTACCATGGAGTTGAGGCTTCACAGTGAACTCAAAGAAGCAGCATTCATCTTAAAAAATGAATGTAGCTCACTGTTTAAACCTATATAAAATAATTCAACATTTCTTCCATCATTTCTTCCATGTTTCGTGTAACAGGCAGACTTACGGTATACTTACACAGTCTCAGAAGAAGAAATAGCGTAGAAGAAAAAGATTTGGAAGGATGTTGAAGGTCATGCAGTAATAAAAATAATGAATATTGTATATCTTCTGTGGCAACTTTAAATTGATTCAATATAGGAGGAACAGAATTAGAATTAAAAGAAGAGACTAGAGCTTAAGTGTCCTCAAGTTACTCGGAAAGATAATTAGTGCTGATTGAATTTCTCATCTAATACTATTTCTACTTCTACCTAGTTATAACTAAAACTATATCTTTAAAGCAGATAGTTTCATTTTGCTGCTTTTAAAATTGCGATCAGAACATGAATCATTATATCAGTGTCAATTGTGTGGAAGTCTAAATGAAATGTGAGAGTAAGAATCATGTTTACTGTATTTCTCTAGTCATTTTATTATTTTACTTTAGTATTGCTAATGCTACAGATTATGAGTAGTTTAAATCAGCTCACTTAAAAGTTTAATGTTATTTAATAAAGAAATGAGAGCTTTGAATTGACTAAATATATTTTTGTTTTTACTAACACATGATTTTGAATATCTATCAAAATGGATAATTTGTGATATATTTGTCGATGGGCCATTCCCAAATTAACAAGTTAAACATATTTGCTCCAATAGTGTATTATAAACCTGGAATTAATAAAAATAATCTTTCAGAAAGGAGGCATTGACTGTAAATTAGAGAGATGAAGTGGAAAAAATAAGAGCATAGTTACCAATGCATGCCATATGAAGTGTCTTGTTCTTTTTCTCCATTAAATTGAATGTTTAAGCAGATAATTTAAAAACATTTAATGATCTGAATATAGAGTCACTTATATATTTTAAAAATCACAAAACATTCTGTAGATTTTTTTAAGGTCCACCCTTGATATCTTTAACTCAGGTAATGGGGAAGATAAAGAATGGTACTGCCGCCCCAGAAAGCATGTGATACAGCTCAGAGGGACAGTAATAAACACTAATTGCCCTGCTACTTTGGCGCCTATGGAGGAGGTGAAGAGCTTGCAGAAATTTGGTTTTTGTGGAGCCAGAAAAAATGATGCCTTTAAATTCAATTTGCCTACTTCCTATTTATATTGTATTTATGAATAAATTATAAGTGAAGTACCCTACATACTTTATATATGAAGGCAGAGAAATTAAATAGTAACATTATGAAAAAGCAAATCTTGTTGGAAGTTATAAATATGACTGTTATAGATTTATAAAAACCTAAGTTAGAACATGTTAAAAAAAAAGGTGGGGGCCTATTTTTATGAAATCATTGGCTGTTTGGTTAAAAATAAATTAAATACAATTAAAAGATGACAGAAATAAGAGATTTCCATAGAGGGAAAATTATAATGGATTTTATTTTAAATATGTAGTGTTGAAGTGATAGAGTAGAGTAGGTTGCTAAATAATTTGGCTCATAGTTATATCCAACTACTGATCTGTCTGTATAATTTTATGACTGTAAGCAACATATCTTCACATACACGCACATAATATGTCATGTCTTCATGCATATGTGATATTATCTGCATGCAAATATGAACATGTATGCATACGTGTATATATACATAAATGTATGGATGTGTGTATATTTGTAGGCATTGGTAGGTCACGTGTGGAGATGAAGATACAACATTTATTATGATCCTTGAGGAAGAGTCTAGACTGAGACACAGCTGGAAACAGCCTTAGAGCACATTCATACTTCGGGAGCATAAGGGAAGACTAGAGGAAGGAAGGAGGTGACGATGGGACAGGAGGAAGGTTAAGATGGTGTGGCAATCTTGTCTCGTGGAAGCCAAAGGATGAGAAATTTTCAAAAGGGCTAAAAGTGTTGAATCCTACACAGAGACCAGGATGAACGAGTGAAGAAAAGCTTTTAGTTTTGGGAAGTAGGAGATCTAGGGAGCCTTCACGGGGGATATTGGGGTAATTATTAAGAGCTAAGAGAGCACTAAGAAATGGTGATGGGAGAAATGAGGGTGGTTGGATGAGTTACTCAGTTTACAGACATGCTAGTGAAAGGAGAGAGGGAAACAAGTTACCTGTAATTTTTTTCTTTTATTGATAATATTTTTGTGATTTAGCTTTCAGAGAAAATATAAATTTCTTAGGGTAACCAATAATGTGAGAACATCAACTAAATCCATAGTATGTACGGGTTCTAGAGCTACTGTTTGGCTTGACTGTTTCCTACGGTTTCTTGTTAATGAGGCTGTACACATTAGTCATCATCTCCTGGCTTAGGTTTCTCATGCGGTAAGAGTGAACAATGTCCTACCTTATCAAGGAACATTTATAAAAATCATATTTCATAAATAAAGTTGACCATTAGACTGCACTGATAAAATTATATTCGCCAAGAAGAGCCTGTAAATTTTGAAATCAATGGTGAAAGCAAGAAAACGATAATATAGGTATATGGGTTATTCTTAGATGAAGAGGACATGACTTTCTCATGGCCAACAAGAAAGAGCCTGCAGTGTAGAAATGATGTAGCTGCAAGACATGGATGGGATTTTAATAATTTCCGGTCACTGAGAGAACAGGGCAGGATAAGACGTGCCGCATACATTAATGGATACAACAACTTTCATTTTACTGATTTCTTTTGATTTTAGAAACATGTCTGGAACACAAAGGCAATATCTGATCAGTGGATTAGATGTGGGATTGGGACGGGCTTAGTCTTGGATTCCCAGTATTACATGAATGCAAAATTCAACTGGTAGTGAAAAATTTTATCCACGTCATGGTGGCTTTGTTGGTTTAAGTCAGTCCTAATGGGTCACACGAGCTCACCTCTGTGCAGGCTCCTTGGGAAGATGGTATTAAAACATGGTTAGAATTGGATGGAACTACTGAACCTTGAGGGGAAAATGAGATCCAGGCTGTTTCCTTAGAAATGAGAATGAGCATGAGCTAGGGGTCAGTTATATATTTATTGATCAAATAGATGTATTAGAAGCTTTTAATAATTGTTAACTTTCTTATGAATGAAAGGGAGGCAGAGAGTAGAGACAATGGAGAAATTCTCTTCAGTCCTGAGCATCCAGCATAAGAAGCGCTGCTAAGCACTAAAATGGATGGATTTAAATTTATGTCATGTCTGTCTCTGGAAATATTAATTATAAGGAATGAAAGGTAAAGAACACAGAGGAAAAATTTATAATGTGTCTCAGTCACCAGGGATCTTAGTGCATACTCTTAATAAAGACACCTTTGGCTTTTGAAAAAAGAAATTATTATGCAAGTGTTCATTTACACTTTGTAAATCTTTGGTAGGGAGGCATATATCTATCTCTGTATTTCTATATGTACTAATGTATACTATTTAGTACCTCTAGTATTTTAGCTACTAAGATTTACTATTGATTTTACTTTATTCTACAGCATTTCTTCTGTTTTCATATTCTATTTTTCCACATACAAAGTTTTCTTCAGCTTAATGGTAAGCTGAAGTTTTGCAATTGAGGGACAGTGTAAACTTTTTTAATTCCAACAAGCTGGAAAGAAAAGACCATTTCGGCACCATTGATTTGTACATAGATGAGTTCCTTTTACATGGCCACTAGGTGAAGAACCATTTTGCTAAGTTTTGCACTGGATCAAGTTACCTCACCATGTGTCCTCCAGTAAAGTTACATATTAATAAGTGCACCTGCTGCTCTTTAATTCTGTTTGTAACATCGCTTCTTTTTACTGTAAAACCTATTTCTCATTTTAAAATTAGAAGTATTATTGGAACCTGGAAAGATAATGGATTTATCCTGTCCTTCTTTTCAACTTGTCAACAAAATCAACTGTATTGACTATTGTATCATTTGTACTATATAATACTCAATGTTACTTGCTTAAAGTTTTTTAACTGTTTTTCCCACATAGTGATTATGAATCTATCCAATATAATTCTACTGGTCTTCAAATTAAAATTTTATTTAAAATGTATGCTTTTTTAGGAATAGGTTTTATGATACATGAATTAAAAGATAGTTTAAACCGTGTCTATCCCCTTTTATCAATTTATTGCACAAATTAATTCATGATGGAATTTATGAGTTCCCTGGGGAAAATTTGTACATTATCAAATGTATCATACTTTACAGAATTTCTCATCATTACAAAGTTGCCAAATTCATGGCTATCTTTTCACTGCAGTTTGTTACATACTTGACTAAGTTTGTTTGCTTAACAGCAGAAACTATTTTAAGCAAAACTTTTGACTCCTGAGAGAGAGGAATACATTTTAAAAGGGAGATGCAAATGATTATAGGATAGACATCATGCTTCAGAGTGAAGCTTGAGAAGGATTTTGCTTTAACTTTATGGAAGGGAAAGAAGACACACGTCTGTGGGTTCTGATGGCACCCACAAATAATTATGATTCGTGCGATGTGGGTTTTGGAGGGGCTATATAATCCCACCAGATAACCAAGTCAAATCTTTATGGGTCAAAAAAGTGCTCTTCCTTAGATTAAGTAATTACTTAGATGTTAAGGCAAATAAATAGCTGGTTAATTTTTTGCTCATTATTTTTACCTTGAAAAGTTGATTTTCTTCTGAAATGGGCTCAATTTCATGATTCTGTAGAAAGGGATTTTTTTTTTTTACCAAGATGTTTATTTTTGATAACACTGATTTAGAAAGTTTTTCTTATTTTGATAAAAATACAACAGTTTAAACAGCAGTACAAATAGCGTGGAGTATGATTTTTATATAGGATATATATTATCTCTATTGAATGTTGATAAATATTATTTTGTGGCCCTTAAATTTTTTAATTAACCCATTATCGTTCTCTGTTTATTACTCTGTAGTTCTCTTTTTCTTTATAGCCACATTTTTTCAGTCTCCTTGAAACTGTTTCTTGTTTTGTCTCGCTCAAATTTCTGCCAAGGACATAGTGACTTTCAGCGCCATCATTCCTGAAACACTTCTCACTGAAGTAGCAGTGATTTCCTTATTGCTGAATCAACAGAACGTTTTTCATTCCTCCTTTTGAGATATTAATCTGTGTTTAATTTTTTCCTGTGTTCCACTTCTTTTAGCTAGCAATGTCTCCGGCGTTAATACCTTCAGGAGAAAGTAGGTGGCATGATAGAAAACAGATAAAACACTGACCTCCAAAAACTCATCTTAGAAATATTTGAAAGTAGAAGGAAGGAGACTGAAGAAATGTGGCTATAAAGAAAAAGAGAACTATAGAGTAATAAACAGAGAAAGATAATGGGTTAATTAAAAAATTTAAGTGCAACAAAATGATATCAGCTATAGGATAGACATCATGCTTCAGAGTGGTACTTATGAAAGATTTTGCTTCAGCTTTGCTGAAGGGGAAGGAGAGTTGGGCCTGTGGGTCTGAATAGTACCCATAAGAAGAAGCCTGTATATCCATCAACAGATGATTGGAGAAAGAAAATATGGTAGTATCTATATATAATGGAACACTCCTCAGCTATAAAGGACAAATTTGAGACATTTGTAGGAAAATGGATACACCTGGAAAATACACTGTTGAGTGAAATAAATCAGACACACAAGCTGGAATACCATATGGTATATCTCATTTGAGTAAGACTAAGAGAAAAATGAAGGAAGAACAGGAGATGAGGAGGTGTTCTTCCTGAAGATGGGAAGGGGTCCAA
Source organism: Hystrix cristata (assembly GCA_004026905.1). NCBI lineage: Eukaryota > Metazoa > Chordata > Mammalia > Rodentia > Hystricidae > Hystrix > Hystrix cristata. The sequence continues at coordinate 23,287 of PVJO010016442.1, forward strand.
GGAACCAAGGGTGAAGGGTGAAGGGGAGAGGAAGGGGAAATAGGTAGAATGAAGATTATCCATATACAAGATCCTAATAACCTCAATGAATGTGGATTTATATACCATAAACATGAAGTATGATGAATGATATCAACAAAAATGAAAAGGGTGAAAAGGGAATTAGAGGAGAAGAGAGGGAAAGGGAGGAGCATTTAAATAAGGAAACAAGCTATAACATGTACATGTACCTACTCCCCAAGATGATTGTAGAATGCGGGTACTGCAAACATGTACTAATAAATAGAACAAAGTGCGTCCACATTTTAAACAGCATCCTCAGGATCAGAGACACCCAAATGATCTTAAGGACGACTATTTTGCATCTGGCTGATTTATCCGTAGGAAGTCACACAAAATATATCCCTTTCCCACCTGTGGATAGAAGGAAGAGAACTACCAAACCTGGATGAATCATATGAAAAGATAAGGTTGGTGTCTCTGAAGCACATGGTATGAACACAAGACCCCTTGAAAGACTCTCTGACCTTAGTGCTTTAACAAGGATTAGAAATGGAGGCGCACATCTCAGTAATGAAGAAAACTGACCAAGATTGAGAGTTCTACCAGTCAAAGTTTCAAATGTGGCATCAGAAATAAAGTTGGCAGAAAATGTTTCTCACTATTCTGAGCTCTTATGGCCTTTTGTTTGTGTTGCCATCTCTAAACCTGACATAGATATGGCTTAAATATGCATGTAGATAGAGAGATGATTGTAAATAGTGATGTATATGTGGATATTCTCATTATATACAGTACAACAAAGATGTCACTTTAATATGCTTTTGATGTTTTTATTCTAGTGACTGGCATATGGATTTTTATTAGTAATACTTTATCTACTTGAGATCATGCTATTTATCTAATATATAAACCATCATTAAAATTAGCATTATTTGAAAATACTTTTTCTTATTATAATAACCATGTAAATGGCTAGTATTCTGTTACCATAACTACCTTTTAATAACTACCTTGTTATCAAACATGATTATCTTATATTTGAGTTTATGGTGCTACAAGAAGCATCTTTGGTCATAAAGTTTGTTCAAACTTTCGACCTTGTTTCTGAGGTAGATTTGTAGTGACTGACATTATTGGATAAAGTACATCATCAGTTTTAAAACCACTGGTTTTTAATTTCCAGATAATGTTCAGAATACTGGATCAATTTATGCTTCCTCCAGAATTATATGAAATTATCTTTTTTACTATACTTTTGCAAACAATGCTTTTTATAATTATTATTCGGTTTTTGAAAACATGTGTCCCATAGGTTAGAAAATGTACACCAGTGGGGTAAGACAATGGTAGGCTGTTCTGTGTACTTCATTTACTTTATGAAGATTTGAAAAGAAACTATACTTGTTAATATTTCAACTGATGTGTCCTTCAGAGTTAGATTCTGTTATGGATCTTTTAAACATCAATTAAACAGAAATATGTCATAGTACTCTCTTCACATTCTTTTGTCTTAAAATATTTGTTTCTTTTCTTGTAGAAGATCAGGATAATTATGCTTATTTATGTAATCCATTTGTGGTGGAAATGGGGAAGCAACTAAATTATGAAATCCTTAACCAGATATCATGAGTAGCCAAATTTATGCAGCAAGTTTTCAATACAGGTTGGGTGTTTCTAAATGTCAGTAGTCAGGAACATCCTCAACTTTTCTTGTTAAAAACGTAACGGCCATCCTACAGTGTTTTGTTTCAACACTCTGCCCCGATTCAGTCTATCATCAAACCCTATAAGCTTGGCCTTGGCAAGACACTCTAAATTAGTCTGCTTCTCTTTATTTTCTTTACTGTTATTCTCACTCAAGGCATATTCGACTTTTGCCTAAACCACATCTAACTATGCTCATCTCTTCCATTCTAAGTGACTAATAATCATTTGGTTTTGGCTTTTAAAATGTTTCATAGCAACCGGGATGAGTCATTGCCTCTCCCTGAACATGACTGTACTTCTCTGCCTCTCTCTAGCTTTGGCCGTGTGACTTACTTTGGCCTCATGCATGGAAACAATTTCTTTTCTCTCTGAGAGGGCGGTTGAGTGGTATCAGGGGGTCGTAGCTTTGACGCAGAACAATAATGTCCTAAGGGGCTAAGTCTTCAGTCTGAGTCCCAAGAGCTGAAGATCGGTGGCTTAGAACTATAATGGATCTTTAGTAGGTCCGTCACATCATTCTGTATTCCAGTGCAAGAAAGTTTTCTTATCACTTTTAGAATCAACTGAAAAATGTGTCCTGTAAATATCTATATTATATGGACCTTACCTGCTGTCAAATTTCATCTTGAACTTCCCTTCCTTAGCTTGTGCTGTGCAAGCACAATAATATTCACTATATTCCTGGGACAAGTCAGTTTTATCCCAGCCTTATGGCCTTGGAATTTGTTCTTCTGTTCTCTCAATAAGTTCTCCCTTCAAATTTCACAGGCTGGCTCCTTCGTACTGTTTTGGTATGCAATCAAGTGCCATCTTCATGGAGATACCTGCTGGCTTTAAGTTACTCTCTGTTATTTTTACCTCATTTGTTTTCCTTAACGTACTCGTCAGTACCTCAATGTATTTATCTAATTTCTTTGTGTCTCCTCCCTCTAGAACCTAAATTTTTTGGGCACAGATTAGTGTACCTTGTATGCCTGGTGCTTAGAATGAGGTTTGTTCAAAGTAGGTATTCAATAAATATATTGTAAATGAGTAAATGAATTCTGTGTCCTTTGCCAAGCAAACATTTGTGCTAGCAAAAGTGCTTTCTTTGATTGCTAAACATTTTTGAACGCTATTTCCTCTTCATTGAATGTTTCTTGCTTATTCTAAACTAGAAAAATTTAATAAAATTTTTAAGAAAAAACTTGAATGTTTTTATGGTAATATGGTCACAACATTGTTCTAACACATTATATGAATACTTACATTGTTGGTTCTTACAGTTCCTTCTCTGACTTACATGTTCATACCGAGTGCCTGACCTGAGTAAGCCCTGACACAGAACTACTTCTTGGCTTTGATTCCTACCCAGTGTCTCTTCTTGGGAAATTCTGTTAATCTTTTTGGGCCTCAGTTCGCCTGGGTATGAAGTTTACTCTAGGCTTTGATTACATCTTTTCTAACGGGTCCTTATTAGAATTAAATAAGTAATATTTGTAAAACACTTCCGATAGTGCTTGTGTATACTAAATGTTACATATATACAAAATTAAAATGACCATTTAATATTTGTTTTCTTCTCATAGTCTGTAGCACTTAGCAGCTGAATAAATGCTTTTTGAGATAAGTTGAACATGACAAAGATTCAGGTTTTAAATCTTTAGAGACATATTTTTTCCTTGGTGGTTCATAAATTTATTGCGTTTTCATTCAAAGATCCCATACTATAATGAGAGGGTTGGATTGGGGAGAAATAGTGACAACTTTAATTTCATATTTAGTTTTTGGAAATAGAGCTCATATTACATGCTAATCAGTATGCTAAGGGGTAGTGAGAGAAAGGGAAGTATCAAAGATGACTTTTAATTCCTCTCCTGAATGTTTGGATAGTAGTGCTTATTTTCTTTAAAGGGGAACTCAGAGGCTAGCGGGTTTGGGGATGAAAAAAAAAACACGATTCTGTTTTTGAAATATTGACTGAGATATTTCGTTGATTTCCATATCAAAGATATTGGGCATGTTATTGCACACAGTTTTACATAAGTCTTGAAGTCAAAAGAGAAGATAGTCCTGAAGACTTACATTGAAAGCCTTCAGATTATAGAAAGTACTAAAATGTATAAGACAAAATGAGATAATTCTTAGCTCTGGGTGAAGTTCTTAGTGAATGTTCTCAAGCATTTATACATTTAAAGATCAAGTGGAGAGAGGAGGATGAATCGTTTTTCTAGACTAAAAAAGAGTATACAGTGATGTTGAGGTAGAAGGTGTTAAAAATTAGATAAAATTTTACTGTTGCCTTCAAGGAATTAACAGTTAAAAGTGGAGCTTACTTCCAAATCACAAATATTTGAGAATACAGAACATTGGAAATTCGCAGATAGTGCAAACTTGTGAACTTGTCAGTATAAATTTGTTCATGTTTCTTTCTCATTAGTATTCAGTAGTAGTTTCCAAACAGAGAAGTTCTTAAGTCTTATTAAGTTAAATGCTTAATCGGTGGAGTCGTTTTCAGGTATTTTGAAAGCTCCATGTTTTGCAATAGTATGTGACATTGATCTTCGATGAATAATTAAATTGAGACAGTGCTGATATATTTTTCATACAGTTAAAAAAAATTAAATAAATCACCTTTCTGGCCCTGAATGGTACATGCTTCTTCCTTGTTTTTCAGACCATCACTTTCCCTTTTTATAGCTTTTCGTGCTGTCCTTATTCTCAGCCAAAATCGTGTCATGTCTATCAAGTGTAATTTCCATATCTTTAAGTTGCCACTTCTGTAATCAGTCTCCTGTGAATTTTTCAAATTCATTTGAGGTCACTGTGGTCTGGATCTCATCCAATTTACTGCAAATGTCTCCTGAATTCTTTCTGTGTAAGTCTGACATGTCTAATACTCCAGTTCTTTTCATTTAAAGGAAAAAAAAAATTAAGAAAGTTTAATGCCTTTACTCTTTTATTTACACATATTTGATGACAATTTCAAAATAATCATCTGATTTATTATTTGATCATTCTTACATGTTTTATTTTCCAGTGCTAGTGAAGTATTAGAAAATGTTCAAGTTCTGTAGAAAAAATAACATAGTTATTTAAAAAAAATTAAAATACCTTTTCGTTTATTGTTGTGATCATTTTTTATTAAATTTAGGATACTAAATATAAATTCTCTTTCAAATACTCCTGCAAGATTTATATAAAAATTCCCAAATTAATAGAAAGATTTTTTAATTTTTTCTCAAAAGCCAAGGTATAAGATAGTTTTGAATGTTTTTTGGAAATTGTGGTCATAAAGGCAATTAATCTACCTAAATTAAGCAATCTTGTCTCTTTGTAAAGGTATTATGTCAAATAGAAAAATCTCTTAAATCAATTTATTAGGGATTGGATAACTGAAGGGAATATTTAAACTGTTACATCGGCTTCCTCATGAGAGTTACAGGCAAGTCAAATGAGTATCTTTTTATTTAAAATTCAATATTTTTAAACAAGATTCCATTCTTTTTAAAATACAACAGAATTTCTGATTTGTAGAGATATTAAGTGATTAAAAGTCATAAGCACGAAACATCTCACAGATTAAAATATTAGCTTTGTGTTAAATATGTATAATTTGGTGAGAAACTGCTTGCTAGTCACTTTTAAAATGAAGATCTGATACCCACTGATGGAAAATACAATCTGAAAATAATACCTGACAATTTTCAAAGTACAATTTAACATAAAAACTAAGAAACAATCTATTATTTAGGTATTTTAATGTGTAGGCAGGTCTTGAAATCTAAGCTATGTTTAAGATAAATGAAATTACTCAAGATAAAAGGAATTATCTTCATTTTGGTGATTATTATATATTTAGCACCTATCACTGAATCTGGCACTTGGAGAGGACAGAAAATACATTTGTTGAATAAAGAGAAACACGGACACATGCATGTGTGTATACACACACACGCACACACACACACACACTCTCTCTTTCTCCATGCATATTTGCTGTCTGAAAAATCCTATCAAAGACTTGCAGGTGGCTTCAACATTACTTTTAGCAGAGCTTGCTAAACTCTTTGAGAGGTGCTAAAATGTACACTCTTCCAGATTTACCAGACGATTCAGCTACACCACTACAGACTGCCTAAGAGTTCAGTCTCAGGCAAGAATTAGAGTTCATTATGAACTGAAAAATAATCGGTTCTAGAATTATAATGCCAAATAACATGTTTACCTCAACCAACACAACAAGTCCAAGTTTCCTTGGTCATTTCTCATTACCTAGACTTTTATCCCCATATAGTTTATCTCATAATGTGATTTGATACTACCCTCCTTCTCTGGCCTCTACAAATTTCCGTTGTGCTTTCTGGAAATTCAAATTTCCTTATGTTTTAAAGCTATTCATTACACAATTTCTTCACTTACTACAAATTACTTAGCCCAAGGTTTATGGTGATTCTTCTCTTTTGTTATTGCCATCCCAACCTGTTGTTACCACCATTCCTCCCAAGCTCCTGCTCTCTCTCTCTGTCCCTCTTACACACACACACACACACACACACACACAGAGCCATGGTCTATACCCATTCATCATTTTCAGTGACGCTGCCTTTAGTCCCTTCGCTTGGTCTCTTGTCCTTTCTCCACTACTTTCCTTGCATGCATTTCAATCAGAATTTCAGTCATTGCCAAATCCAAAATCCTACCCAGTCTGCAACTTACAACACTTTCAGAAATCCTTTACTGTGCTAATCACCCTTGAAACTCTTTACTTGGCCCTGGGGCGCCCCACACCTCGGTTTTTCTCTTACTTCATGGGTGTTTTCTTTCCAGTTGGTTTTTCATGGTATTTTCATCTCTTCCTGTACTTTAAACGTTACAGCGCCCCCTGAATGAAAAGTGGGGCCTCATTTTGTTTCTGTCAAGGTCTCTAAGTCACATCATCTAGCACTAGAATTTTAAACAACTTCATAAATTTTTATTAGTACATGTTTGTGACACACAATAATTGTTTATCTTACGGAACTGGTACCTCTTAATCATTTTTACTTCTCTCTCTCTCTGCCCTCCTGCCTTCATACTTGATTTAAAAATTTATACTTCATTTTAAATCTTTTTACCCTGAGCCCAAAATTCATTTTTTCAGTTGTAAGGTTGAGGTCTCTGTTTGGTTATCTGAAAAGCGTTTTACATGGCAACAGGCCCAATACTAGTTTGTTGATATACTGTTGTTCCTCAATTCTTCTCATATGAACAGAGTGCACTACCATTTATCCATTTACTCAGGGAAATGTTTTAGAGGCGATCTTGCATCTCTTCTTTTTCTGTTTCATTCCTTGTATCTTTATGTCTGATTTCCAGCAACTCCTTCCAACCCATTTCTCAAAATTTTCCTAGAACTGTTTTAATTTCTGCAACTTCCATAGTTATATTTTCCGTGTAATCATTAATTGTTGGGATTACTATAAAAACCGCTTTACTAATTTCATTGCTTACATTATCACACCAATTTATTTACCACTCAGTATTCAGAATATCTTTAAAATGTAATTGTTCTATCACTTGCCATGATTTTTCATCGTATTTTAATAGAAATAAGAATTTGACATATTTGTGATGCTTAAAAGACTTTGTATAACCTGGTCCAGACTATTCATTTGGAAAGAAGCTTCAACTTCTTTCCTAATTTATACTGCCTTAAGTGCAGTATCTTGGTGTCGTCTGTTGGATTTGCAACAGGACAATAACACTTCTATATAAGGGGTCTGGTGACTGCCACTCTTAGTCCCAAATATCTCAATGACTCACTCCCCCACTTCATTCTTCCTTCCATAACCTTCTGTGCACACTGTAATTAAAATAGTAACATCTATCTCTGCACATAGCTCACCCACTTTCATTTTATTTTGGTTGTCATCTTCCATTGACTTCACCTGATTTATTGCATGCTACAACACATACACCAGTAACAATGCCTGCTTTAAAGGAAGTCAGTATTTCTTTTTTAAATTTTTGTTAGTACATATCTGTAGTAGATAATGATTGCATTCCTTCTGTGGAGTTGATACGTGTACATAACACATCTTAATTCTTTTTTCATCCCCTTCTCCCTTCCATCCCTCTTCCTCCATCTCTTGATCCCCTTTGTATCAGAAAGATCCATCTCCCTACTTCCTCTGTTTGTCTTTTATTTTGCTCTTTATTCATACTTCGGGTTTCTCATATAAGAGAAACCATGTGATATTTAAGCTGTGTATCTAATAAATCAGTTACACAAGCAGTTTTTTAAATAATGAATAAAAAATTAAATATTCTGTGCAACAGATAGAAGGTTTTGTTCATAGGAATAACACAATGAATTGTTTTTACAGTAAGCCATTTTGTTTTGTGCAGAGGGTATTTGGAAGGTATTGTTTGGAAATAAAACTTCTTCAATGTATCTATTTAGTATTGAAACTATGAGTCGTTAGATAAATAAAATCAAAGTTGAAATGATCATTAACTATTCTCATTAGAAAATAAGACTTAAAATTTTAAAATAACTTCATAACTATTTGAGTTTTTGACATTGCTTTATCAATTTTCAAAAAATCAAATATATAGAATCAGCAATCTTTTTTACTCTACTAAAACCTAGATGAGTGTAGTACTGTTTAGACATGCTATTGTTTTTAGCAAGGCTGCACCAAAGCTTATGGTCATGAGGTCTTATTTTTTAGTTTTATTTCCAAGCCTTAAAAAAAAAACAAGGATAATTATGTAAACAGAAATGACTTTGCAGACCAGAAGGGAAAGGTAATGCTATTAAGAAATATATTGGTCTTACATAGATAACTAGGAAGACACATTCATACTGTCACATGCAATACATTTCACAAATTGCTCGTGAGTCCTACAGCCACATGGCAAGTGCCATGTTTTGCATATTAAAATAATTTATCTCTGTTTATATAATGGTCTTTTATGTTATGCAAGAATAGCCACATGACTTTTTGATCCAACCATTTTAAAATGTCTGGTCTTAAGCTCATGTAGTTTTTGAAGGTGCAAATGTAATGTGCTTGGTCAAATTTTCTGTTTACATTTTATAAGATATAATGATGTGTTTTATAAAATATTTATGTTTGATCTAGTGCAGTTATTGCAATATAAAGCAATTACTTCTTCCTCTAATGAAGAAAATGATGTTTATATCCACATGAATGGGTAGGGTAAAAATAGTATGGCCATTATTTTGGATCCATTATAATTTTAACCAATGAATAATTTTGATAAATATAATAAAATTTCTAACATTTTTGGCATTTTAATGTAGTTGATTTTCTTACACTTGAAGTCCAAAAATCTAGTTTATGGAGTGTATGAGGAATGATATAAAAATATCATAAAATTTTAACTTTTAAAAAATTTTATAGTAAAAGACACAATGACATTACTCCCTCTCAAGGTACTTCCCCTTGCTTCAAACACACTTATTTCAATCTTCTTGCCACTTTCTGAAGCAGTTCTGCAAATCCTTTTTGTGAGTGTCTTTGCTTGTGCTGTTCTGGCTGCCTTGATACTGTGAGCCAGTTGAAAATATTGCCTTTCATGGTCATTTTGACTTTGGGGAAGAGCCAGAAGTCGCATGGTGCCAGATCTGGCAAATAAAGTGATGAGGACACACCATAATATTTGTACAGTCCTGTCTTTGCATGGTCTGGCACCTGGCAACAGGAGTCACTGTGTTTCTGATCATACCTCGTAAGGGCACTCACAAAACAGACCTTCCAGAACTGCTTCTGTAAGTGGCAGGAACAACGGGCTAAGTATGTGAAAGTGAGAAGGAGCATTTTGAGGGGGATAGATGGTAATGTGGCTTTTACTGTAGTAAGAGTTTTTAATTTAAACATTCACCATATATTTTGATCACCCCTCATATTACTTTTCAGTTATTCCTTAAATATCACAAATCAAATGACTTAAATCAATTGCATTATCTCATTTCTTGGAATGAGCAGTCCAACATGTATTTATAATGCTGAAAGCAAGATGTCCACGAAGTTTCTGTTTCTTACTACAATCTCTGCAGAAGATTTGGCTTCCAGGCTCATTCAGGTTGTTAGCAGAATTTAATGCCTTGTGTTTCTAAGACTGAACTCTCACTTTCTTTGTTGAATGGTAGACAGAAGTTCCTACAGGCTGCTTTCCATGAAATCCTACAGGTCTCCTTCTGGGGTCTACAAAAGCACTCTGATATCTCAGAGCCAGGAAGTACGTGTCCAGTTTCTTTTAGACGTCCAATAATTCTAACTTCTCCTTTAATTCTTTCTTTCTCTTTCTTTTCTTTTCTTTTCTTTACTTTTCTTTTGGTTGAATCTGTCTCCAGCTGGAGAACCTTCTTAGGTTTAAGGGCACAATGTAATTTAATCATCTCTAACTTTATTTTGTCTGCACAGCCCATTCACAGATGAGTATCTCACTGCATGACCAGAGATGGGAATTTGGTGAGCTGTCCCTGCAGTCAGTTTATATTGCAAACCTAAAATCGTGCTTTCGAGTTTGTTCACTTTAAAGTAATGCAGTGTGGAGAGTCATTGCATTACTCTTAAACGCAAGAAAGCAAAAGCAAACATACTTGTTTTATGACTTCCATTCTGATGATTTGGCTGGTCGAATGACAGTAATGTCTGTTGAGTTATACTGAATATATTTTTAAAATTAATATGATACAGTAATTTCATGAGATAATAATTTTCTTTTCTTTCTTCCTCTTCTTCTCTGCTCTCTTCTTACTTCATTTCTGTTTTTTCCTTTCCTCCTCTTTTACCTTTTTCTTCTTATTCTTTTCTTGCTTCATCCTTTCAGTATTTTTAACTTTCATCAATTATTTAATTTTTTTATTAGTAAATTATGTGTCCTTGATATTCACACTTTGTATAATAGTCATATTTTTGAAATAGGTGCATTTGCTTATACTCTTGCCATCTAAGTATTATAATTTTGAAGGAGTTTTGCATTATTTTACTAATCACACAAGTATTTTAGATGAGAGGAGTCTATAACATGTGTGCGTGCTTCTCCTTCACTATTCCATCTACTTCATCATCCTATTCCATCAGGACTTAGCCTTCGGAGAGCAAAAAATAAAAACAAGTCATTTATTCATTTTACTGGATACCTGCATATATAAGATTTGTTAAGTGTCAAAAATGTATCTTATGAAGCCCTGAAGAAGGTTATACTGTAGAGAGAGAAAGCTAAAGCACAATACAATATTTAATAAGAGAACATCGTGTATATAGGTAAGGACTAAACACAGTAGTAGGATTTTTTAAATGTTCTGATTACTCATAAAACTCAGTATCAATCCTCTAAATAATCCTATATAAAAATGGCCAAAGAACTCCACTGTCCTCCAGAGAGGACACACACAAGACACACAAATGGCTCACAGGTGTGTGAAACATGTTCAGTATCATTAATTAGCAAGAAAACACAAATCAGAACTACAGCAGATGTCACCTCACTGATCTTAGGATTGTTGTTTTAAAAAACAGCCAGCAAGTGTTGACCAAGCTGTGGAGAAGTTGGAACCCATGAATATTGTTGGTAGGAACATAAAAGGGTGCTTCAGTTATGAGAAATAGAATGAAAGATTTACTAAAAAAAACTACCATGTGACCCAGCACCCTCTCTTTCTAATAGAAACAAAAGTCTGTTAAAAGTCAAAACAAAACAAAACAAAAATACTGCCTGGCATCTCTACTTGTAAAAACAAAGCTAATCAGAATTAAATAAAGCTTTAAAGTGCTGTTAATATTTCACTTTTGTGTAGATTTTCTTGCTCTTCTGTAATCTCTACACACACACACATGCACATAAACAATTTTTTCTTTATGGGAAGAACAGATAAGTGACTATTTTTATGAAGATTTCTCTGCTTCATTCTTACCCCTTTTGCACATCTACAATGTCGGCAGCTATTCAGTATTCATCTAAAGGTTGTCAACTACCAATCAAGCTGTTGTTGAAGTCTTACTTGTGTGTTGAAGCATGTATGGCTGACTGTGGTGTCTCCATCCCACAATTTCAGGTTTCATTGTCCTTACACTCACACATCTGCTTTGCTATTTGCTTGCTTCAAAACTCCTTGAAAAGGTTTAAGCATCTTCAAAGCTAGATTTCTTAAAAATAATCAGGTCATTTAGGATTGCGCCTCCCTGCGATTGAATGTGTTTCCTAAATGTTTGTGTGTTGGAAACCTGCTATGATTTGGATGTGGTTTGAGCTTGTCCTCCAGGCTTTGTTCTCAGTGTGGCAATGTTGGGTATTGTTGGACCTTTTAAGAGGTAGGGACTACTGGGAGACATAAGGCCATTGTGGCTGATATGGTCTGTAGAAATTAATGTGGTTCTTGTGGGACCCTGCATAGTTCTGATAAGAGGGTTGTTGTAAAAAGGCAGTTGGGTTCTCCCCACTCTCTGGGTTTCTGTATCATGTTATGAATCCTTCTTCTTGAAAATACTCTTACCATGGTGACATGTTCCATTGTAACCTAGCCAAGGAATGCTGACTAGAAACTAACTAGAATGGGCCACCTGATCTTGGACTTTCAGCCTCTAAAAATGTTGGCTACATTAACCTCTTTGCCTTACAGATCACCTAGCATCAGGTATTTTATTATGGTAACAGAAAATGAGTTAATACAAAATGGAGTGCTCGAATTTATATGTTAATTATATTTGGAGGTGGAATTTGAGAAGTACTTAGTATGAAATAATATAAACTTGGGGCTCCTTGCCTGGATTTGTGCATTTAGAAGAAAAGGGAGATTTGACCCAGTATTTTTGCTCTGTCTCATATGATATCCTCAGCCACATCAAGTTGAAGCTAGAAGGGCCCCACAAGGTGTCAAGCAGATGTGAATGGCTTCTTACCTTCCAGGACGAGGTTTCAGTGGACCTCTATTCTTTATAAACTTGTCAGCCTCAAATATCTCATTACATTAGCAGAAAAACATACCAACACATATTTTATTTTTTTATTTTAAGCTAATAAACAAGAAAGAAGTGGATCCAAGAAAGAAATGGATTTAGGCCTATGAACTGATTTTCCCTTTGTTTCTGAACAATACTTTGTGAACTTTTGCAAAGATGCCACATTTGCTGACATCTAGTTTCCTTATAATTCCCCACCATTTCCCTAAAAATTAGTGTATGGAATTTCTTAATTGAATTTTAGTATCTTTAGCATAGTCACTAGTCTCTAATGAGCAGAGTTAAGGATAGTTATGTGCATGTGTGTACATGCTTCTTATTAAGATTATACCTGTGCATTTTTAACATTTTATGGATGGGATTTTTGTCATATTTTAAATTTTTATTTATATTTGTATAAGGAAACATTTCCATATATATAATATGTATATTATATATTATATATATGTACATTCTAATATAGTTAACTTTATTTATTACTAATTGACTTATTGGTCAATTTTTCCTGTTCATAAATAATTGCAATTTTGTCCTTTTATTACTAAGAATTCTCTTAATATATTAAATTGTTTTAAAAGCAAAGAACAGAGAAGATGCTTAATTTGTACATTACTTAATAGAAATGTCTTAGACAATACAGAAACAAAACTATGTAGTAATACATTTATTGAAGTAAACAAAATGTAGAGGGAAAGAGCACACAACAAATATCGAACAACTTAGGGGTTGGGGATTTAGCTCAGTCGTAGAGTTCTTGTCTAGCAAGCACAAAGCCCTGAGTTCAATCCCCAGCAGCACCCCCCTCCCCAAATTGAACAACTTGATGGAACAACTAAATTTGAGAAAATGAATTTATCAAAGTGGATTATAAAATGTTCAGAACTGTAAATACTACCCTATGATATTTAATTACAGAATTTAACTTAGTGCCCTGTATATAGTAGGTGTTTAGTCTGTGTTTATAATGGACAACATTGTACTCATAGTTCACATTATGAAATTCAAACAAGAGATATTACTATCGCAATCAGCAGTAGCACTTTCTGCCAAAATATATTGATACATTATTGGGGTTAGGGATTTAGCTCAGTGGTAGAGTCCTTGCCTTGCAAGCACAAAACTCTGAGTTCGATCCCCGGCCCCATCCCCCCCAAAAAACCAAAATATATTGATAAATTATTGTCACTATAAGTGGTTTTACAAAGTTCAGACTCATGAAAAAGGTGGAGAGAGTAGGAACTATTTTGAAGACTGTTTCTCTTTTATTAAAATATATTTCTTTTAAAAAAACGATTTGTTTGAAAATGGGAAAGGGGGAAATGAGAGATGACAGCTACTCAGAATAAGTAGCGAGAATTCAAAAGTGAATTGGTTTTAAAACAGCTTCTTTAAAAAGTTAAATTTAAAAATGAATACAGATATTTGAGTACTGCAAGATGTGTTTAAGATTCTCCTATCTAGAGTTTTTTCTAACCATATATAAGATATTGGGGCAGATATTTAGGTAAAAGTTCCGTTATATCAAACCATTATACTCTGATCATTAAGTACAGAATCTTCTTAAAAAAAAAACATATGGGGCTGGGGATTTAGCTCAGTGGTTAGAGCACTTGCCTTGCAAGCATGAGGCCCTGAGTTTGATCCCCAGCACCTCCCAAAAAAAAAGACACATTTCTTTGTCCAGAAGGCATTTTTATATATTCTGATGAGAAAGATTAAGGAATCACAGCCTTTCTTACTCGTGGGCGCCTTCTTGTCTTTTGATTCAGAGATTTTAAGCTATATTCCTTTACTTCTAGGTTTGAAAGTAGTCAGCAACTTTACATTAAATAAATGACTGACCAAACACACCACTCTTTTTTTATACAAGGGTTAGGGTAGAGAGGAATATAACTGCCCTAAATTCTTTGGATTTAGAAGGAATCTGAAATTGACTTTAACTGGCCTTAAAACTTCAGAGATCTTCTTGGAAAATGTTTATTTTATACTAGGGGAATCTGAGTTGCAATTAAAGTCATTGGTACAAATTTAAAATTGATAAGGGGCTGGCAGAGCCATGATTGATATAAACCTCGTACTCCTGACTACCAATTCAGAGAACTTTCTGTTGTATGAAATCTATGTGATACTATTACTATTACTAATCAGAAGTACCTGTTATTAAGCAGTTTACATAGAATATTTCATTGAAATGTCTAAATTCTTTACTCTGTACTGATACACTGCTTTATAGATGGAGAAATATGATTCCAAGAGTTTCAAATGCAATGCAGCTATTCAATGAGGAATTTGAATCAGGATCACAAGAAATCAAAATTATTTATTTACTTTTTATTATTAAAACTTTGGAACTTAAATGCTTCTGAATTTGGAATTTTAACTATTACTTAACTTGAAAATTTATGTAAATAATCATGTCCTAAATTTTTGACAATATTGCATACATAACTCTATCAGTCTTTTGAGGTAAGCAGGAATGTAAAGCTGTTTGGAGTTAATTCTGTGGGACTGCCATTTCTAAATTCGTACATGCTGTAGCTGCATGATTATAGGAAGGCAAACCACAGAATGTCATCCTTGAGTCCTCATCAAAAGAAAAAACAAACTTCTAGCATATGGAGGCATTTCTGCACTACCAGTTATTCTGAGAAAGAAATACATGATTTATAAATACTGTCAAATAAAAAATTCATTTCCAAATGCTAGTAGTGTAGCAAAATATATGCTATAGTGCCCTTCCACCACCTGTAGAATCACATTCTGATGGACTGAATACACATTGTAGTCATACTGATTCAGGTGCAAATCTAACTGAAACATTCAAAATCTAAATTCTAAAGCGAATTAAGTGGCTTGTCCTGGTACTACTTTTTATCTCCATAAAATGCAAGTTAACAATAGTTACTCTGTAGATTTCTTTTAAAATAATTTTTTTTACAAATGAATAATATTCCTATATATCACATTTTTTATTTTATTCATCCACTTCGTGGGAATTTAAGTTGTTGCCGTATCTTAGCTATTAAGAATAGTTCGGTAAGAAACATGTGAATGTAGAAATCTGTTTGATATGCTGATATTGATATACACCCAGAACTGGGATAGCTGCATTCTATATTAGATCTAATTTTTCTTCTTCTTTTTTTGGCAGGTCCATACTGTTTTCCAATGTAAATGGACTAATTTACATTCCCGCTATGTAGGATAATTCCATTTTGACTACATCATTATTAGCACTTAAATTTTTTGGGTCTTTGTTACGATGGCCATTCTAACTGGGAGGAGATTATACCTAATTTTAGTTATGATTGTATTTGCTTGATGGATAATGATGCTGAGCATTTTTTTCATGAAATGGTTGGCTATTTGACTTTTTCTTTTGAGAAATACCTATTCGTATATTTAGCTAATTTTTAAAGTGGATTGCTTCCAATTATTATGTTTCTAAAGCTCCTTACATATTTTATATAATAATCTTTTGTCCTACGGATAGTACGCATATTTTATCTCATTATATGGGTTGTCTTTTCACTCTGTTTACTGTTTGTTGGTTTTTTTTCTTGTTTTATTTCAGTCCTGGGGTTTGAACCCAAGGCCTTTGCATTAAGTTGGCTTGACTGTGCTCAAAATTTTGATCTCTCTGCTTCAACCTTGCAGAGTGCTGGGGTTACAGGCATGTACCACCATCCCCAGCTTGGCTATTTCTTCTGCTACGTGAAAGTTTCTTAGTTTGATATAATCCCATTTGCCTTTTTCCATTATTTTTTTAGTGCACTTGTGGAGTCCTATCAAGGAACTCCTGTTGTCTATTTGGATATCTTGAAGTATTTCCCCATGCTTTCTTCTAATCATTTCATAGTTGCAAGTGTTACATTTAGTCTTTGGTACATTTTGAGTCAATAGGGTAAGAAATAGGTATCCAATTTCATTCTTTTGAATGTGAATATCCATTTTTCTCAAGCACTATTCATTCAAGAGTCTATCCTTTCTCCAATGCAAGTTTTTTGGTACCTTTGTTGAGAATCTTCGGTTGATTACAAATGCGTGGAGTTATTTCCGAGCATTCTGTTCAGTTCCATCAGTCTCTACATACTCTTTTATGCCAATACTATGCTGCTATAAAAATTGCTATAATCATTGAGGTACAGGATATTTTAATATTAGTGTAATACATTCAGCTCTGTTCTTTTTCAAGATTGCTTTGGATATTCAGTGTCCTTTATGTTTCTGTGTACATATGTGTGTGTTTCAATTTCACAGACTTTTATAATTTTCACTGTAAAGGGTTTTCAATTCTTTAGTGAAATTAATTCCTACCTATTTTAGTTTTTTGTAATTGCAAATGTGATTCCTTTCATGGTTTCTTTCTCAGTAGTATCATTATTAGTGTGTAAAAATGCTACTGATGTTCCTTGATTTGTATACTAGAACTTCACTGAAGTTGTTCATCAGTTCTAATAATTTCGTGGTGGACTCTTGAGTTTTTTCTACATATACAGCCATATCATCTGCATATAGGGATAATTTGACTTGGGGGACTTGATAGAAACTGGCAACAAAGTTTTTCATAGAAACATACATTATATCTCATTTTTAAGACTTCTGATTGGTTCCCAAAGAACTAGACGAATGGAGTTGTTGAAGTATAGATCATGAAAAATAATTATATGATTGTTTAGGTAGAAAATATTTTTTATAGTCCAATTGCAGCATTTAGGGATATGTCTTCTCACTCAACTTCAAGTTCAGGGACCCATTTCTGTCTACTCCAGAAATCTACATGGGAAACAAATTGCTTCTGCGGAAGCATCAGTTAAAGCAGAGATTAAGCAGGTATGGATCGGGGGGAAGAAGCATCCATATTATTAGGCAGATAGATGTTTCTGAAATTTTCCTGTGAGTATCAGGAGATTTTTCCATAAAAATATAATTATTTAAAATGTTAATATATATTCCAAAGAATAAAAGTGAAAAGTTTTCAATAATAATTCTGTTTTTCTCACAAATTCAAAGTCTTATCTCAGCAGAAGAAGCCTTTAACTTTTTTTTCAGAAAGAGGCAGGAGAGCTTGTAGGTGAAGTGTTTACTGGAAGGACCTGCTTCAGGCAGTTTACACTATTGTAGGAGCGTCTGTCTTTTTAATTATAATTACCTAGACTTTGGGTCAAGTAAAACAATTTTACTATAGGTAATTTAATGCCACCATCTTCTACTAAAGAAACATATTGAGACAATTAAACAGATATATAAAATAGCTGAGAAACAATTGAAAATGAAACAAAAATTACATAAAGACTGTGGAAAACAGCCTTCTTGGTTGCCAAATAGTTTTAAGTGTTGTGGAATAAAGGGCATTAGAAGCATTTTCCTTATAATGAACAGCTGCTATGTGAAATCAAACTTTTGTGTATACACAGAAAGCATTTGCCAAGGTCCTTGTGGGTAGAATAATAGTTAAAACGATTCTAATAATTGAAATGAAGTAGGCTGTACAGTTCCCAACTGTGACAATAAAAACATTATAGAAAATTGGATCACTCACACAAGCTGAAACATGCAGCAATTTGTTGTTATGGAAATTACACTTATAATCTTGGTGATAAAATGAAAGCAGAGTCTTAGCCTAGACCTCTCCTTAAGATTTAACATATCGAAGTAAATTAGCCCATTGAAAATTCTTCATTTGTTTAAATTGATGCACTTACGGGGTTGCAAAAGCTTTATTAAAAAGTGCTCCGTAAGGTACATGTTATTGGATAGAGTATGTAATTTATCACCCTGTGGCTACATTTCCAAGTATAGCTAATGAGGGGAAGACACTACTGTTACAGTTTAATAACTACGTGTAATTGAGGGGAAAGGATGTGTTCACACACATATGAAAGGTGTGTTGAACATTATCATTCAGGAAAACTAGGATTGTGGGAATTACTTTACAATTTACATACAATTTAAATATGATTTCTTAGTCTAGATTTAGTTTATAATATTTTTAATAGATCT
>PVJO010016443.1:0-41919 GCA_004026905.1 Hystrix cristata
GAAAATGTGATACTGCATCCAATTAGAGCATCATACAGTGGTTAGTTGGATGATGAACAGCCAAAATGCAGTAAATCAACACTAAACCCATTTAAGTGGCTCTCAATCCTTTCTCCTAGTGACCTTCATATGAAGGGATTGGTTACTCCATAAATTACCAGGTTTAATTTTAAAATTGAATATATACTAGGTTGTACATAATGCTTCTTGCAGTTGTTTCCTGGAACTTCTTGTTAATCAAAGATCTTTCCTCTTGTATTGGCATATTGATCAATGAGATTTTATGCCTAAACTTATTCTTGGAAAACAAGTTAACAGATAATACTTGAAGGGAGTTGGGGATTTAGCTCAAATGGTAGAGCTTTTGCCTAGCAAGTGCAAGGCCCTAAGTTCAATCCCCAGTATCCACTCCCCCCAAAAAGGTAATACTTGAAGTATATGCCTGTCCAAAACTTCTTTTTCATGTGTTTCTAATTCTATATCAATTGAACACCAAGGACAATCTAAGAGCTTTCATCGGCATGTATCTCAAAAAGTTGACATCATTTGTATGTTTGTAAGGGCCTTTGAAATCTATTACTAACACATTCAACCACAGTTATCTTTTCATCTTTACCGTAGTTCTTACTACGAGGCAAACACTCTAAGCACTGAGCTAAATCCCCAGCCCTTTACCGTAGTTCTTAAATGGAAGAAATAATGTTAGTTTACCTATACATCAACCTGTTGCCAGTATATATGTTCAGAAATATCAAAATACTCTTTATATAGAAGACTAAAAGTAATTTATCTATAGACATATATGGGACTTAAGACACAGGCATATAATATAGCACACCAAATATTAATTCTGCATTTAAGAACATCTTATTCATATGCTATGAAGTTTCTACACACATCGGATATTATTTTCAACATGCCGTTTCTCATTGAATTAAAAAAATAATAAAATTTCTAGTTTGTATGACATCATTTGTTAATAATATACTTTGTTTATAAATAATATATTCTCTGATTCTGGCATGGTCATCCAAGATGAGTGTTGGTTTAAGTAATGAACAGTGAAAATTGCAAAGTTATTGGCTGTTTATTCTAATTCATTTATTAATAATAATAACATTCAATTTGCTAGGAATTTCACTACACACTATTTATGCTAAGTAGGTCAGAATTATACTAACAACTTACCACCTGCCAATCCCTGATGGCTCGAATTAGCACAGATGAGTGCCCACGAGGGAAAATAGGAATACCGAAGAAAGAGAAGACACTTGGGGTCTTGGAACTGGTTTCACTGTACCACTCTGCTCTTTCCAAGACCAGAGCCACTGAAAAGCAAGGCATCAAAGATATTCCAACCTGGTATTTGAAATCAGAATCATTTAAGCGGCCCAATATCAAAATTAGATGCAAAGTTAATTTGTTAATGTCTCTGTTACTTGTCTTTATCCTTTTTTATATAAAATGAAAATGTATTGCTAAAACAGAGGTATATAATATAAAACCTATCAAAGTACAGTTTCTTAGAGTAATGAAGCCTTACATTTTTAAGTATAATAAAATTAATTGCTCTTCATACAGTGATAGGTATTCAATTAGATTGATAGGAAGTCACTTTAGGAAAATGGAGCCTTACATAGCCATGGTGGAAAATCGAATTTTTTTGTCCATCCTAGATCCAGAAGCATTCCCTCACCAAAAAAGCCTAAAGGGAAAATGAGAACGCAATAAAGTTAAATATAGTGCAGCTATTTCAGTTTGATGAAAAACTAGCATTTTAGTAAAAAGTACGATCACTCTATTTCTAAAAATGTTAAATTATACATTACTCAAGAGTATCATGGGGATGATATGACATTTAATTTAGTTTTATTTATTCTTAACTCTTCAAATATAAAAGTTGAGGTTTCCCAAAAGTCATAGATAGTATATTCATTGATTTTTTTAAAAGCAGTATATCTAAAAGCAAAGCATGTAACTGCAGCCTACGCACACGTGTAAACGAGACAGAAAAGAACCAGAAAAGTACTAAATTAAAAGCATATATGATGTGTTTGTGAAAATATATGATCATACAAAGCTGGACACATTCATAAAGAAAGGGGGTTTTTAAATGAAGCTCCCTAAAGAATACTGCCCCAGCAAAAATGAAGTTTTGAAAAAAAAAATCCTACAAAAAACCATGGAGCTTTATAGATCTTGTCTCCATCACAAATACATAGGAATTTTTAAAAAGGGCATTGGCAGAGCAAAATCACATTGGAAGGAAACTGCACCTGGCCTTCCTTATTAACTGGATTTGTGCAGTGTCCAAGAGAAAGACAAAAACCTAGATTTCAAAAACCTGGTTTGTATATGTTTGTGATGTGTTCCAAAGAGCGAAATGTGAGCAATTGTGAACCAAAAGGCAAACACACCTTTGTAGGTAGCAGACTAATATCACTCAAAATATGAATAGTTTACCTGTCTGATAGCATGGATGAAGCAGCATTATCACCATGGTTATTTACCTGCTGTGAAACTCTGGGGCAGTACTCAACTTCCAAAAAGAAATATTTTACCAGTGCCACTTAATTATTCACACTGCATGTACTGAATGAGTGCCTTTGAGGGACCAGGTAGTGTGTGAATACGAAAGTGAAAAAGGCATCCTCTCCCTCCCTAAACTGAAAGACAGAAGATCCAGGCAAAAGTCAAAGGCCTGGATCTCACTGCAGAGTCCTATGTGAGTCCGTATCAGTAAGTGAAAGATATTTCCCTAGAAGGCAAAAGAGTCTGCACTGAAAACCCGGAGATGGACATCCAGAGGTGATGGTGAAGACTGGAGTGCCTCCCGAGAAGCAGAAATGAGACTTCCTTCTTCTTTCTCTTTTTATTCCATCGAGGATATAAACCTATTTGTCGATGCCACCCACATCCAGGGTGGGTCTTCCCTCTTCAGTAAGTCAGTCATCCAGACATACCCAGAACTGTACTAGACCAATCAACCAGGCATTTCTTATTCAAGCTGACACCACACCTGTCACAGCAGTCCCAGTTAATTATTCCGAGTGGTAATGGATGGATAAGGAATATCAAAAATATATTGTGTTACATAAGTGTATTATTTGTAGTTGTATGCATGTTAATGGTCTCATTTAATATTTTTAAAGAAAAAAGTACCTATTTTCAGAACCAATATCTTTTATTGGTGTAAATTACAATTCAGAAATGGAGTAAAGTACCTTTTATTCTTCCAAATCAAGAGGTGTCTGGTATCATGGTCATCTCTTCATCTTTTTTTTTGGACAAGACAGCCTACAGGGTAGTGTGTTAAAATAAATCTAATTAACCCAGATTTTGGTGTAATTTCAAAACACTAAATATTGTAAATATAAAGGAGAAAGTGAAATAAATCAGAGTTCATGTAAAAGAAATATATGACAGAAACCTATGGGAAATATTTTAAAAATATCAATCATTTGCAACACTTTTTTCAGTTATAGACAGAAGCAACTGCCTATAGAAGAGCTGAATCAGGCAACAGGAAGGGAATTAAAACCATCAAGCTCTTATTAAATAATATGTGGCAACCCCAGGGTCTGACATCTGGAGGCAGCCAGAATGAGTTTTTAAATCACTTTTATTGGAACTCCTCAGCTTCAGGTAATGGCTTAACTGCTGCAGAATATGCAGATTTCAAAGAAATGCAATCTTACCGTTTCATAGCTCTGTCTCCCCTGACTCCCTGGCAGAAATCTCTGAGAATGTCACAGCCACCTGCATGGCCAGCACATTTTCTTATCTTTCACACATTTTCTTATCTTTCACACATTTTCTCCCCTCCTTTCCAGTATCACTAGATCTTGGAAATGTAAACTTCTACTTGTGATTTCTTACGCTACATTTTCTTGATTTCACACAAAATTTTACAATTATACAAAGTAACACCTTCAACAATATAAAGTCTATTGAGACTTCTTGTTTAATTTTCTTTGAGGAAATCATGCTACTGTTAAATGTGTATCTACCTGATGTCATCACTGCTTTCTCTGGTAATCTTGGTTTCATATTTTTGGGGGGGTCCTGATCATTCACCTCAGGTCAAAACTAGTGCGTAATATACCTGCAAGTGCCTGGTACAGTAAGACCCTGATTAACGTGGGGAAATGTTCTAAGAAGTCCCAGCACTAGGCCTGGGGATTTAGCTCAGTGGTTAGGGCACTTGCCTAGCAAGCGCAAGGCCCTGAGTTCAATCCCTGGCACCAAAAAAAAAAAAAAAAAAAAAAAAAAAAAAAAAAAGAAGTCCCAGCACTAAACAAAACAGCATTAAACAAGGTCATTTTAACCCATGAATAATGGCTATAGGTGAAGGAGAACAGAGAATAATTTATCAATTTTCTTTGTTTTATTACATTACTTATATGCATTTTATTCCTAATAACAATTTTTTTTTTTTTTTTGGTGCTGGGGATTGAACTCAGGGCCTTGAGCTTGCAAGGCAAGCACTCTAACCACTGCGCTAAATCCCCAGCCCCTCTAATAACAATTTTAATTCACAAAATGTTCATATAAATAAAAAAATACTAATATTTTTGATAAGGAAAGTTATTCTTCTTTGGATTTTTTTTTTCGTAATGAAGTCATCTAACGTTTGCCTTTTCTGGTTTTGTGTGGCAAGCAATTGTCAATAACAAGACATCTCATCAATGACATTTCATCTTCCCTTGAACTTCTTTCAAAGTTTGTATCATTTTGTATAAACTCAACTGTAATTTCTGTTACAGTTGCTAAACTTTTTTTTTAGATAACGTGTTGAAACTTCCTTTTGCTCCTCATCTTCAGAATTGCTTATTTCATTATCTTTGTGGATTTGCTCTACTAATTCTTTTATATCATTGTCAGAAAGACTTTCACCAGTGGCTTGCAGTAATTCTTCAATATGCTGCACATTTATATTCGCCAACCCTGTTTCTTTAATTGACTTGACAATTTCATCAACATCAACAATAGATTCTCTTGGGTCAATATCCTTGCTTAATTCTGGCCATAGTATATGTTTGTTGATCTGGTCTGATTTGTATTGCAATGACAACCAACATGCTGCAACACTGTCAAGATGTCACATAACAAACTCGAGATGCTACATGACCAAGTCAAGACATACTATGTCACATGACAGTGAAACCTCAAATTTTACTCTACCTTTATGTAACCACATAATACCAAAACAGCATTAAATGGAGCAACATTAAGCAGGCTCTTACTTATCTTTCAAACACTTGAGTCGCTTCTATCTGGTTTAGCTAAGGATCAACCATATTTTCCACCACTGAAATAATGAAATATATTGCATACATGAAATTTAAAACATGCAAATTTGCTCTTTTACACAAATAGTGACATATGTTTTCTCTTCATTACTATAATGAAACCATTAAACAATTATATATGCTGACACTTCAATTTTTTGACATTTTACAATTTCTGTATCCTAATAGTATCCATTTAATGACCTGTTTACCTGACACTTTTGAGGAATTTGAGGGCTTATTAGTTAAAGGAAGGCAAAAATGACAAGAAAAGCCTAGATGCAGGAACAGCTAGCCCATTTGGGTAATACTGGCCCTCTCCAGGGTTATATCAGTTTAAGGTCAAGAGCTCTTTCATCATTTTTACTATCTCAGCCAACTTCCAAATGACAGTTTACTTGAACATTTTGAACAAACTGAGTCCCAGGCAGAACTGTCATCCATTATTCATGGTTATGGAAAAAGTTCCCATTAAAATATAGAGAAAATGCTTAAAATCAGAACTATAAAATATCTTTCTTCCAAGTAATTATATTCAATTAGTCGATGATCTTGAATTAGACTGGAACATAGCTTACATTTTGACCTAATTGGCTTAGAATTAGTTTTACAATACTTTTGGTCTCATAAAAAGATATGAACTTGGCCTAGTGCTATTTTTCATTTACTAAGAATTTTATAAATTATTTAAAGTAGCAATAGAATATATACCCTATTATTCCTGGTTATTTTTCTACCTATAACTTAAAATCTTTAAAAGAAGCATAATGGGAAAGTTGCCTTTAACATCATTAGTAGCATTTGCAGCAACTGCATCACAAACAACTGCATAATTCTGTGC
This sequence comes from Hystrix cristata, assembly GCA_004026905.1. NCBI lineage: Eukaryota > Metazoa > Chordata > Mammalia > Rodentia > Hystricidae > Hystrix > Hystrix cristata. Next base: position 6,133 of record PVJO010016443.1, read on the forward strand.
TGTTTATTTAATACCTTCACATCATGATATCTATTAAACTTACTCAAATCTATGATTGACAAGACGGAGATTTTTTAGAGATAAAGGTCTGACAGACTACACATATAAAATCCAACAGATTTTTCCACTATGGTGCTTCTCATGAACAAGTACAGGAACTATAGAAATCAATTACAAAAGTTCCCTGGAGAAAGACCTTGAGTTGGGGTTTTGTGCCAGTGTGTAACATAATAGGCTGTGAAAACCAGGAACTTCAGCCTCATTTGGTTAGTCACAACACAGATGAATGATATACCTTTAATAAAGAAGATTCCAAATTTCTATAAAAATGTAGTGGTCTGATATTTCACTGAGTGTTTTTGCTCACACTACCCCTAGACAGGAAGTAAGATTCTTCCACTCTGCTGAAAGATTAGGGTCATTTTATGGAATGAAGCTGATACAATGGAAAGAAGAGAAACTCCCAGTAAAGTGGTGATTTGGACTGTAAATTCTTCCTTAGAGATGCTGTCAAGAACTTATCTCTGCTACTCTTATACACTTATGCGTTAGTAGACTTCTTTTGCTGTAACAAAATACTGAGTTAAATAACTTATAAGGAGAAAAATGTTATTTTGGCTCACATTTTAGAAGGTTTTAGAACATAATCTGTTTGCCTGGTTGCTTTTGGGTCTGTGGTAAGGCAGCCTGTCATGGCAGGAGTATGTAGTAAATTAAATACTGCCCATTTCAGGACGGCTTTAAAAAAGCAAAAGACTAGAAGGGACGATGCTCCTACCGTCTCGTTCTAGGACATGCCCCCAGTGAACATAAGACCTCCTAATCTGCCTTAATTTTTTAAAGTTTCTACTGTCTCCTAATAGTGCCATCATCTGGGGATCAAAAGTTCAAAGCATGAGCCTTTGTGGAGCAGTATTTCAAACCATCGCAATTTAAACAGAAATGGTTAATGCTTTTCTTAAGTAGATCATTTTTTTAAACTAAGCACATAGTTTACAGAGAAACAATGCATATACTCTGAGAAGTATCACTGCATAAAAACAGCTCGCATAAATTGGGTATTATGTGGAAAGTTTTAAACAAAGAATATTTCTAATGACATGGCCACTGTGTGGAAATAACATAAGGAAGGATAAGGCAAAAATGTGGAGCTAGAGCTTGGTTAGGAGAGCCACATTAGGAACTAATTGAGCTGAAGAACATTTTGGTTACAGTAACTTGAACAGGACTGTCTATGAGGGCTCTTGACAAAAGGCAGTGAGTGCATGGTGATCTGTCAGGGCAAGAGGTGGAAAATAACTCTCTTGACCGTCTTATCTTTCCTTCATCTGACCAGTCTTCTTCCAGTCCTCCTTATTGTTCTAATCCAAAGAGAAGCACAAAAGCTTCACTTAATGCATGCTAGGGTTTGTGCCTAAATGTCCCCTCAAAGCCTCATGTGGTAAGAGGAGGCTGGATCAGAGGTGACTGGATCTAGAGTGTATGCTGATGGAATTAAGGACGTGTGATTACTAAATCACTTATTGGTTTTGCCCCCCACCAATCCTAGCAGCCTGGATAAGATATAAGGCACATGAAGAAGCTTCATAGGTCCTTGCTTACCTTGCTGCCAACTGCCTGTTTGCCATACTACCCTGCCTTGGACCCAGCCGATTGTAGACTGAAACCTCTACAAACTGAGCTAAAAAAACTTTCTCTCCCTTAACTTTGGGTGTCAGGTATTTTGTCTCAGCAATGAAAGAAAAGTAAACTAAGAGAGAATTTGGTACCAGAGGTGTGGTCGTTGCTGTGACTATACTTAACCATGTGGTTTAGGAGCCTTTGGAGCTGGCTTGTAGGAAGGGGAAGAGTTAGGAAAGGTTTGGAAATGTAGCCTGAAAGAGAAGCCCTGGAAAGCCTTTGTCAGGAAATTCTGATCAGAGCTCAGAAAAGCAGAATGCTGAAAGGAAATTTGCTGGTACAGACCAGGCTTGGGAGGTTTCTGATGGGAAGAAGGAATGTGTTGGTTTTTGGACTCCAGATCATGTGTGTTATGGCTTGGCAGAAAGTTTGTCTGAATTTTGCTTGTGTCCAGAGACTTCGCCTGAGACTGAGATTAAAGGCAGCAGACTAATTAATCTTTCAAAAAATTTCAAGGCAGTCTAATGTTGAGACAGTGCCATGGCTATTGTTGGGGGCTCTTAGCCAGATTTATGTTGATAACTAAGAGCAAAAAATCCCAGCAGAATGATTCAAAACATGAATTTGGCCAGAAAGGAAGCTCCAGTAAGGTTGTGCCCTGCAAAGATGGAGCAAAAGAGAAATTTGTCGCTGAAAAGACTGGGAAGAAAAAGCCAAGTATTTCAGAAGAAGACAACAAAAAGATGTCCTGAGGACATCACAACAACCAGCAAGACTCCAGTCTATTCAGCCTCTTAGTTGGAAAGGTAAAAGACTTTGCTTTGATAAGCAAACCCTAGAGCACCATGTTCCAGAATGGCAGCAGCCTAGGGAAGTTGTTCCTTGGGATTTGGTTCAGAGTTCTCAGTGATCTAGGCACAAGATCCTTATATCTAAGACAGAAGGAAGCCAGGCTTCTGCTCCAGCTGGTGGCAGACTCTGGTCTTATCCACGTGGCTCTGGTTTTAAGTGCATGCAGAATGCAAGAATTGTGGAGTCAGAAAGGCTTCCATCCAAATTTCAGAAGAGTGCCTGGGAGGCCAGGAATTGTGCACCTGAGAAGGCAGTGTGTGAAGCTGTGAGTGTGAAGCCAAAGGAGCTTTGGAGATCTCAGAAGTTTGGAGAAGCGACAGGGCTGGGGATTTAGCTCAGTGGTTAAGAGTGCTTGCCTTGCAATCACAAGGCCCTGAATTCAATCCCCAGCACCAAAAAAAAAAAAAGCAAAACAAAACAACAACAAAAAAAACCCCTCAGATTTCACCACAGATCAGGTCTGATGCTACACATGAAACTACAGGACTTGATGTTTGCACTGCTGGATTTCAGACTTGCTTTGGTCCCATTCCTTTGTATCTAGCTATTTATACCTTTTGGAATGGAAATGTTTATCTTGTGCCATTGTATGTTAGAAATATGTAACTTTCTTTTCATTTGTACAGGGGCTTGCAGCTAAGAGTTTTTCTTAAATCTCAGAGGAGACTTTGGACTTGGACTTTTCAGCAACGCTGAAACTGTTGGGACTTTCACAAGTCTTAGAGAACGTACTTAATGTACCCATTCAGTTCAGTCCCCCCAAATACAACATAAGATAGATAAGGATAGAACAAAGTTCCAGAGATAAAATGAAGATGCTCTTTACATGAAGAGTTAGAATTGGCAAAGAAAGAGGGCAAATGTCACTGAAAAGCCCAAGCAAATCAACTGTGATAGATAAACTCAGGCTCAGAGAAGTTAGGGGACCAGCCCAACTTAGTAAATACCAAAATTAGACTAAAAACAATATTTGTGTTTCCGAAATTCAATGCATTTGTAATTACCAATGGAAATCTGTATTGGGTGTTAACTGGTTTCTAAATGTAGATGACTGAAAAATGAATTGGTGAAAACTAAAATCCTTCATGATTATTTCTGAGATACCTCCTTATAATAGAAGCAATAACTATACATATACAACAAGCAATTCCAAAAGTATTATTTGCTTATGTTCCAAATGCTAATCAAAATAAGTAAAAATGCTATAAATTGCTCTAAAATTCCTCAGTCAATTTATCAAAGACTACTTAATCCATAATCTCCATCAAATACTGTACCTGCAATTGAGGCGATAGAAGGTACCCAGCAATGAGAAGCATAGGACCTGGAATGCAGCAGGCCTGAATTTGAAATCTTACTTAAATTCTAAATCACCATGTCATTTTCAGCAAGTTACTTAACATCGCTCATCTCCATTTCCACATCTACGAATTAAGGATAACCATAGTAACTATTTCATAATGCTGTGAGGATTAAATAAGTTACTTCAGATACAGTTTTCAGTGTGTAAAATGCCCTTAATTTTGTTTAGCTGTCAGTAGCATTATTAATAGTAGTTCAACTATATCTAATCACTTTGTACATCTAAATGAGAGATGACAAGTCTCTAGGGAAGCTCTTTTACAAATATTGATTTTATGAGAACTGGCAGATACATATTGAGATTCTCTCATATGTGGCCATATGTGTACTTATATTTTATTTGGAAGTCAACTAATTATTAGTCAAAATCTGTCTATACCAGCAAGGAAAACTAAGCCAACACATCCCCATAATATACCAGGGAACAAGAATAATTGCATCAAGTTTTGTCCTATATAGGATAACCCAGTCAGTATATAGACATTTTGCACACAAAGTAACTATCTGTGGTATTTTATTTTGTCTTTTATTTTTTAATTACAAATATAATTGTATATATTTTGTATATACAACTGTATATATGTATAATTGCATAATGTATTTTTTTTGTTTCTTACTTCAGTGATGTACGTTATTAATAATAACACAATACTGGAGTAAAATGTTTGACTCTCTTGTTCTTCATAATCACTCTTGCCCCAAAGTGAATTCCAGTTAGCAATCCAAAAAGGCTCTTTCTGATACTCAATATTTTTGCATAGCTCATATCTAATCCCTTCCAGTTTTAAAGTATAACTCCCATCTTACTTCCTACTGTTCAGAAAAAAAAAATCAATTCTTTTTACCCAAGAGGACTGATTACTCTCATCTTAGTCTCTGGTTAGTAGCTTTTTTTTTTTTTTTTTTTTTTTTTTTTTTTTTTTTTTTTTTTTTTTTTTTTTTTTTTTTTTTTTTTTTTTTTTTTTTTTTTTTTTTTTGTGGTGCCGGGGATCGAGCTCAGGCCCTTGTGCTTGCAAGGCAAGCACTCTAGTCACTGAGCTAAATCCCCAGCCCCATGGTTAGTAGCTTATTAAGAGTCACAAATATTTTTTGTCTTACTTTTTCTCATTGCTGAAACAACATACCTGACACCCAAAGTTAAAAGCAGAAAGGTTTATTTAGATCACATTTTGTAGAGGTTTCAGTTCATAATTGGCTTGCTCCAAAGCAAGGTGGCATGACAGAGGGGCCTCACAGAGGAGAATAGTTCATGTCAACTAGAAGGGAAGAAGGCAGCAAAGCAGTGATGTACCAAGCAGCAGGTCCTATTTCTATCCCTTATATCCTATTCGGGCTATGCACCTTTAGGGTGGGTAGCACTCTGACCCAGGATGGAGCACACTTAATCCTAACATCGCACCATGACTCCATCTCAGCCTCATATCCTTGATCCCAGCATCACATACCCTAGATCTAACATTCTCCAAAAAGCCCCACCTATGCCCACATGAGGCTTTGTGGGGACATCTAGATTCAAGCTATAACATTGCACCCCTGGGCCCCCAAAGATTCATTGTACATTGCTTTATGCAAAAGGCATTTAGTCCTTCTCTAAGAGTTGCCAAAGTTCTAACAGTTTTAGCATTGCTGAAAAGTCCAAGTCCAAAGTCTCCTCCAAGATTCAAGGAAAACGCTTACCTGCGAGCCCCTGTACAAATGAAAAGAAAGTTAAACACTTCCAATGTGCAGTGGCACGAGATAAACATTGCAATTCCAAAAGGTACAAATAGGAGGATAGAAAGGAATAGGAGCAAAGCAAGTTTAGAATCCAGCAGGGCAAACATTAAGTCCTGTAATTCCACGTCCAGCATCTGGTGTGATCTGTGGCAAGATAAGAACTTCAAAAGGCTTGGGTGGCTTTGCTGCTCTGCCACTACCAATGCTTATAGCTCCCATGGCTTTTCTCTTTGCCTAGGTCTGCAGCTTTCCTCAGACTATCCACATTCCTGACTTGTGGGGTCTCCACTGCACCTTCAGCATTACTCTTACAGCTTCTTCTTTGGGGCACACTGCCTGGCCTCCCAGGCCTTCTTCCGAAATCTGGTTGGAAGCTTTCCTAACCCCACAATTTTTAAATTTGGCATGTGGCTAATATCAGCACCATATGGATGATGCCAGGGTCTACCACCAGCTGGAGCAGTAGCCAGGCTTCCTTCTTTCTTCATTGTAGCAGGTGGATGATTGCATTGCTGAGCACCATGAACACAAACCCAAGGAAAAAATTATCTCGGCCACTGCCATTCTGGAAATGGTGTTCTGGGTGTCTCTACTCAAAGAAAAGTCTTTCATCTTTTCAATTTTGAGGTGTCAAAGGCTGGACACCTGCTGGTTCCTTTATTTATTTTATTTTATTTTTTACCAAGAACATGTATTGGTACATTGTGTACATAATGATCACATTCATAATGGTTATTTTGGACCTGTACATGATGTATCTTGGTTTTCCTCACTCTTCTCCACCCACCTTCTGCTCCCCCCATTCCCTATTTACAGCAGGTTTATTAATATTTTGATTATTTCCCTTTCCCCTGTCTTTCCCTTTTCCCTTCCTACTTTTCCCCTTTTTTCCCTTTCTAGTTCTCCTTTCTTTTGACTATTACTGTCTTACTTACTTTTCTCTCGTTGCTGGGACAAAATACCAGACACCCAAGGTTAGGGGAAGAAAGGTTTATTTTGCTCACAGTTTGTAGAGGCTTCAGTCCACAATCAGCTGGGTCTGAGGCAGGGTGGCATGGCAGACAGGCAGAACACAGCCAGGTAAGCAAGGAATGCAAACAAGGGGACTAACCAGCTTCTTCCTTTATTTTACATCTTATATTTTATCCAGGCTACCTGGTTTTAGAATGGGCAGTACTCCCACCCTTAATCCTAATACCCTCAATCCTAGTGTCACATCCTTGATCCCAGCAGAACCATGCCAAACCAATCAGTGGACTAGTTTATTAATCACACACTCTAGATCCAGCTACCTCTCACCACATGAGGCTTTGGCGGGACATCTAGACACAAACCATAACATTTACCTTCCTTTTATATAATACCTATTACACGTCTTTGTCCTTATTTCCACTTATGGTTTGTCATATCAGAGAAACAATTCAATGTATACTCATGAGAGTCTGATTTATTTCGCTTAAAAGTACATTCTCAAGGTACATCCATTTACCTACAAATGTCTCTAGTTTATCCTTTTTTGTGGCAGAGTAGCAATCCATTGTGTAGAAAAACCACATCTTCTTTAGCCATTCATTAGTTGTTCGGCATTTAGGTTGTTTCCAAGACTTAGCTATTGCAAATTGTGTTGCTATGAACATGGTTGTGCATATATCACTGTGGTATGATGATTTTAACTCTTTTGGGACGATACTCAGTAGAGGAATAGCTGGATCAAATGGAATCTCTAGTTGTAGTTTTTTGAGGAATCTCCACAATGATTTCCACAGTGGCTGGACCAATCTACATTCCCACCAAAAGTGAAAGAGTGTTCCTTTTTCCACACACCTCTGCCTGCATTTGTTACTGGTTGATTTCTGGATAATTGCCATTCTTTCTAGAGTGAGATGAAATCTTAATGTTGTTTTGATTTGCATCTCTCAAATGACTAGTGATGTTGAACACTTTTTCAAGCATTTATTTCTTATTTTTATTTCTTCATCTGAGAAATGTTTATTCATTTCAGATGCCCATTTTTGGATTGGGTCTTTAAATTTGGGAGGTTTGATTTTTTTGAGTTCTTTGTATATTCTAGATGTTAGACCTGAGATAGACAGCTGGCAAAATTTTTTTCCCAGTCTGTGGGTTTTCACCTTGCTCTATTGGTGATTTCTTTTGCTAAGTGAAAGCCCTTCAAAAGGATGTGGTCCCAAGCACTGATTCCTTGAATTACTTCCCATGCAGTCTGGGTTCTGTTCATAATTTTTTTTTTCCCTGCCCATATGTCTTCAAGGGTTCTTCCTATTTTATTCTTTAGTAGATTTAGTTTTTCTGTTTTAATGTTTAGATCTTTGAACCACTTCAATATTAGTTTAGTACATGGTGAGAGACATGTATCTAGTTTTAGTTTTTGACATGTGGCAAGCCAATTTTTCCAGCACCATTTGTTAAAGGGCTATCTTTCTTCAAGTGAGAGTGTTTGGCTCCTTTGTCAATGATGAGGTGTTTGATTGTGTTTGGAATTGTTTCTGCATCTTCCAATGTGTTCCATTGATTTTCGAGTCTTTTTGCCCATTCCATGCTGTTTTTACCACAGTAGCATTATAGTATAGTTTCATGTTGAGAATTTTGCATTGACTTATCTTTGACATAGATCTTTTCTGTTGTTGGTTCTGTGTTTCACCTCAATTGACCTGCTTGTCTTACCTGGTGGGTTCTTTTTAGTAGTGTCCCTGTAATTATAGTTTTGTTTGTCCTTTTTTAAGATATCCTTCAAAATATTTTGTAGAGGTGGTTTGGAGGACATAAATTTCTCCAATTGTTCATTATCCTGGAAGTATCTCATTTCATTGTTAAATTTGAAAGATAGTTTGGTCAGGTACATCAATCTGTGTTGGAGATTGTTTTCTTTTAAAGCTTAAAATATTTTGCTCTGGGCTTTCCTTGATTTAAGGGTTTGCGTTGAGAAATCTGCTGTGATTCTTATGGGTTTACTTTTATAGGTGATTTTTTTTTCCTCTAACAATTTTCAGTATTCTGTTATTTTGTTTCTGGAATCTTGATCATTATATATCTTGTGTACATTTATTTTGGTCATGGTAATTGGGGTTCTATATTCCTCACGCATCTCTATGTCAAGTTCTCTTCTCATGCTTGGGAAGTTGTCTGTCATTAGTTCTGTAAATAATCTTTTTTAGATCTTTTGCACTATCCCCTGTTGTTTCATTCACTCCAATCACTCTTATATTGTTCTTCTTTGCATCATCTTGCAGCTGTTGTGGTGATTTCTCATAGTCTCTAGTTATTTTTAAGAGTTCTTTCTTTTCATTGTCACCAATTGCCGACCTATCTTCTAGAGCTGAAATTCTGTCTTCGCTTTCATTCAATCTAGTGTGTACAGTTTTGAAGGAGTTTTATATTTCTTGGATATCTGTTTGGATCTCTTTCATGGGTTCCATTTCTTTACTAAGTTGAATGTTCAAGTTTTCCATCATTTTCCTAAGCTGCTCCATTTTTTTTTTGTTTTGGTTTGTTTTTTAATCTGTGTCTGCTCTGAATTCAGTAAGGAGGTCTTTCATTATGATTGTCAACTCTTTTTTAACTTGGGCAATTATTTCTTTTCTGATGTTCTCTATAGGCATGCCTATTTGTTTTTTAATTTCTGCTGCTATAATTTCTGGGAATTTGTTTGGGTATCTTCTGATTTCCTCTATGTCATTGTCCTCTGGATTTGTTCTGGGTGGGCTGGGGGTCTGGGGTTGTGTTTTACTTCTGTGTCTTGTCATTTTCTTTGTATACATATGTATTTGCCCCTTTTAGCTTGTTCTCTCTGTTGATTTTCTATTTTGTTTGTGGGAGGTTACATTAAGACAAGTATCAATGCTTTTCTCAGAAAAGTCTGATCTTACAGTTTCTTCTAGGTATATGTGGTTCTTAGCTCTTGTGTCCTTGATGTCTCCAGAACTTTCCATAGTGACATGGGTATGGTTGGCTCTAGTTGGTATTGGTGACTTGGAAAAGGAGAATTTTATAAAAGGAAAAGAAAGGGAAAAAAGGGGGGGTAGCACCAGACAGAGTCAGTGGTGTTTTAAGTCCTAGATCTTTCTCACGATAATGGATTATGACCCTGCCAGTGTGCAGGCAGGCAGGAGACCCATGATGGAATCGCTCTGCTGGTTCTTGTGATGTCCTCAGGCCATCTTTTCTATGGTCCTCTTCCTTTTCTGCAACAAAGTTCTCTTCTGCTCCATCTTTGCAGTCCACACTTTACTAGAGCTTCTTTTCTGGCCAAACTCAAAATGTTTTAAAATCATTTCGCTGGGCTCTTTGCTGTTTACTCTCAACATAAGTCTTCTTTGAAATTCCTTCTGCAAAATTAATTAGTCTACCACCCTTAATCTCAATCTCAAGCAGGGTGTCTGGACATGAGCAAAATGCAGGCAAACTTTCTGCCAAGACATAACACATATCATCTGGAATCCAACAGCCAATCCAGTCCTTCCCAGCACAAACCTCCTGAGCCTGGTCTCTAATGGCAGCATTTCTATCAGCATTCCAGTCTTCTGAACTCTGATCAGAATCTCCCATCAAGCTCAGCTTAAGGCATTCCAGGGCTGCTTCTTCAGCTGGCATCTTCAAAGCTTTCTAAACTCTTCCCACAAGCCAGTTCAAAAGGCCAAAGCCTCCTGAACCACATGATCAGGTATAGTCACAGCAATGACCCCACTTCTCTGGTACCAAATTCTGTCTTAGTTATATTTTCTTGTTGCTGACTGTTTTAGTTACTTTTCTTTCATTGTTGGGACAGAATACTCGACACCCAAATTTAGGGGAAGAAAGGTTTATTAGCTCACAGTCTGCAGAGGTTTCAGTCTATAGTCCGCTGGGTCTGAGGCAGGGCACCATGGCAGAGGCAGGGCGGACCGGCATGGCAGACCGGCAGCCCACTGGCGGCAGCAAAGTAAAGTGAGGAAATGCAAGGAATGTATGCACATAAGCAATGCAAATAAGCAGCTAGTTAGCTTCTTTCTGTATCTTTTATCTAGGCTACCTGCCCTTAGGACGGGTAGCACTCCCACCCTTAATTTTAGTTTCACATCCTTGATCCCAGCAGAACCATGCCAAATCGATCAGTGGATTAATTTAGTAACTGCACACTCTAGATCCAGCTATCTCTTACCACATGAGGCTTTGGGGGGACATCTAGACACAAACCATAACACTGACACAAAATACCTAGCACTTAAAGTCAAAGGAGGAAAGATTTATTTTGGTTCACAGTTTACAGAGGTTTCAGATCATAGGTGGCTGGCTCCAAGGCAGGATGGCATGGCTGAGGGGCAATGCAGAAAAGAAACAGTTCATGCCACACAGAAGGCATGAAGGTAGCAAAGCAGCAAAGTAGCAAGCAGCATTCAACAGCATCAAGCCCTCTTTCTGTCCCCTATAGTCAAACCTTAGAGTGGATAGCACTCTCACCCAGGATGGGGCACCCATAGTCCTATCATCACACTATAAATCAATTCCAGCCTCACATCCTAGATCCAGCCACTTCTAAAAAGCTTCACCTGTAACCACATGAGGCTTTGGGGGGACATCTGGGTATAAACCATAACACTTCTCTGTCATTGTGCTTAGTCATTGCATTGCTCAACACCTGCATCAAAGAGCATGCAAGAAAAATAATTGTAATTAAATGGTGAACAATCTAGAAGACTACTTTTATACAGCCTTGTTAAATGATATATAGATTAGGAGGTGGTAACCACTGAGTAAAATGAAGCTAGTGGAATTGCCTTGTCAGTTTTATCTCAGCACTTATGTATTCATAAAGATTTAGTAAGAGCAAGTTTACTATGTTTTTATATTTTAACAAATTTTAAGTCAAGACTAAGTGGTCTTTAGCACCCTTGGGATGAATGAATGAATGTGTAAAAGTCTATAATAATGAATAATATTAAAAGTTTAAAACCATCCATAAGACTAAAATACAATATGTTTGCATGTATATACAGTATGTGGATATTATATGCATGTCTGTATATTTGTGTACAACTCTGATCCTCACAACACAAGGTCTTCCACTGCTACTCCCCAGAGGAAATAATTTGCCATTCCTATACTTTTTGTATATTTTTATAATTATAAAGTATATTGATATTAGCATGAATATTGCCAACTGCCCAGACCATCACATAGAGTTCTACTTCATTCTTTTATGACAGCTACATTATGTTTCATGGGCTAGTTACATAATTTGTCCTATAAGTGTCCTATAAGTGGTCTTAGCAGTTTTGAGGTTAGTCTGGTTTCGCTACTGCAAACAATACTCTAATAGCTATCCTTTTACATAAATATTTTTACTTATTTGTCTTGCTATTACTTTGTCTAACAATATAATCTCATAGACAGAAAAGCTAGGTCATAAAACTTTAAGTTTTAATAAATATCTCCTAATTGCCTTCCAGAAAGTTTGCACCAATTTATGTTTCCTTCCTAACAAGAGTGCATGAGAGTACCTTGACACTTTGCTTTACTGGATTAGAAGATATTCTTTTTTTTATTCCAAAGATTACATGAATAAAGTTGTCATCTCTGTACATGGAAATATCAGTTTGTATGGGTATATCTGCTCTGTTTTATTTCCACATTCATATACTACCCAGGTTTGGTAATATTTTAAATATTTGAGAATATGCTCTGCCTAATAAAAATGGTGTAAACGCCATAGTGACAGGCATTTTGTGGTTTTATGCATTCTGTGGACAGCTCAGCAACTGTTTGCTTTAATGTTTAGCACAGCATTCTGCCAGGGTCTGTACCAACAGACAACATTAGTCATCTTCTTTTCCATAGGTCTAAGTTGTTTGCGGAAATAAGCCATTAGGAGTAATAAAGCAATATGGAACTAAGATAATTTTTCTTGACTTTGCTAATGCTAAACAAACAGGTACCCTGTTAAGGCGGGCAGTAAGCAACATGAGATCTGCTGCTTCCTTATACTCACAGGAGGCAGCAAAATCAATTAGCTGCTTCTACCCATGGCAAGTTACCCTCTTTCTAAAGCTACATGACACTGGATTGGCTTTTTAAAAAAGCATCCTTTATTCAATATTGTCCATAGACTTTTGCACCACTAATGAGTTCTTCTTGTTTCATTGTACTAAAAGAATATCTTGTTCATAGCCTACCTTTCTCTGAGGTACCCAAAAGACTTATGAAAACTATCTTAGTTCTCACCATACACGAGATCCATAAACAAATAAGTTATGAATCTAGGAGAAGTTGTATCAGATCAAAAATTGACCAGATTTTACTTTCATCTTTAAAATATACACAATGTCATTTATTATCTTTGTACAATCAACTTTTAAAGAGATTCAAAAAGTTAGCCAAAAGTGAAATGCTCAGAAGTTATTTACTGATTGAAAATTATAACAAACTGAGAATGGAATATTTAAAAATTCTTCTTATTAAAGTTGACATTTTGTAAAAATAGCCTATGAAAGGGTAGACTTTTTAATTTACAAAATATGTATGTTAAAATGCATTAACAATCCCAGTATTTAATTCTGTACAACAAAATGTTCTTAAATATCCAGGAGTATTACTGTAGATTAACAATACTTATTGCCGGGCAGTTTGCAGTGTGAGATATTTACATTTTCTTCTTTGAGTTTTCCACACATACTAAAATGATTAAGTCCAAATGTGTTTATATAATATATAAGGATGAACATTTAATAACCCAATGATCTGAAAGTGGAATGAGGTACTAAAGTTTTAAAGTTTCCATCCTGAGGAAGTGTTGAAGAAAGCAATAGATTTAGACACTAGTTTTTATCTGACTGGATCTAAGTTTGACCTGGCTATTTACATGGGCTTTGGCATCAGACAAAGATTTTTCCACTCAGTGGCTAAATTACTCCACATCAGTTACATCAGCTGTTTGAGTCACAACATTCTCATATATCATATGAGTATAATAAAACCAGTCCTGAAGAGTTTCTGTGAGAAAAACACAATGTCACGTAAGTAAAATCACAAGTTACCGCAAACATGGCTCATATTAGGAAAGGCAGAAACAGAACTTCTGTTCACCAAATGTATTTCCCTTTTCTCTTGTGTGTACAGCTACTCTATGTTTCTTAGCATTAGTTGCACTAAGGGTGATAATTTTATGGACTTGTGTCATTGTCACGTAGGTGGACATCATATAAGCCCATTACAAACTTGGCCTATTAAACCTCCTTCTTAATCCTCCACTCTCCTTGTAGCTGATAGATGCAAGTCAGTGCCACTTGTTTAAGGCTGAAGAGCTTTCAGCAACATACAATTTTTAATTACTAGATCAAAAATGCCCTGCATCCTTCACCATTCAACTTCAGAAGAGCAATAGGTTCTATTCGTGAATCCACTGGAATTCTTAAGCAGCTAGTGGTACCTTAGGAAATAAAGTGGACAATAAGTGTCAGTTATTATAACTACTAACATCCCTCCTAATTCTAAGATTTTTCTATTTAAAACTGAGTTGAATCGCAAAGGAGTTCAGTGAACATAAGGATCAAAATTTAAAAAGACATACAGCTGAAGAAACAAGACAAATTGAAGTATGGTCTGTGGTGAATGGCATGTCATCTTTTTCTAAATACAGGAAGATAAGTAACAGCTCAGACTGATATGGTCCAATAAGGCAACTACTTTAGAGAAGGTACATGGAATCATTACCATATCCATTTTGAGGTTTGCTCAAAAATCTCTTGGACAAAGAGAAATCTAACATAAAATCTCCAAAAATATTTTCTAGATGATGTTATTCAGATTGACCACACTACCCTTTTGTTTCTGTACAGTGTAAAGTCAAATTTTTGTAAACTTAAAGCATGTGCCGTTTTTGCCTCCAGACTAAGTCATCAACTCTAAAATCTGTCTATTTGTGGTCAAGAAAGATTTACTACACTCAGTCATAAGAACAATTCACCTTTCAGTGTTAAGGTAGCTCCAGCACATGTGTTGTTTGTAAAGGCTCTGTAATTGTCAGATATTTTTTAGATTATTAGAGAGAGAGGGAGGCAGGATAAAAGTGCTTCTGAAAGCTATAAATCTCTAAGGACAGAGGTAACATTTTGTGATAAAAATTGCAATAAGCCATGCATACCCTATGCAACGGGCACTATTACAAAAGTTCAGTTTTTGTTTGCCTTGTCTATAAAGGCTTATTCATATTTAGGCAAGGAATGTATGTCATAAGTTGGTATGAAATGTTCAGATGCTTATAGTTTTAGTTATTTTTAAAATTTTGGTGAAAATATCTATTGCTTTCAGATACTTGAAGTGAACATTTGAAATTCCCAAAAGAATGATGTATACTGTATAGTAAATGTAGTTTTGAGATGAAATGGAATAGGCTTCAGGAGAAGAATCCAAAAATTTCAGTGCATAGTGATACGTTCTCAGCTCTGTAGTTCAAAATGAGATATAATATGCCTCAGACTTCCCATGACCCGTATTAGAGTGCAAAAAGCCTCAAGCAACACAATGACAGGATGAATAGTAACAAAAATATCCAAATGTTACACAGTGAGAGTCAATTTCTGTAATTAATATGAGCACCACCATTCCCAAACAGGGTCAAAAGTTTGAAGGGAACATTACAGAAAGTGAGACACCAGAGAAAGTCATAACTGATTAGGCCATAAGTGTTTGGAGTGTCAAAAATTAGGGTCGATAGAAGGGAAGGAAAATGACACCTACAAGAAGCAAGGGACGATTCCATAAATTTAATTATTATAAAATATAATGCTGTTGAAAGTAAGCAAGAAAATTACGTCTGGCATTTAAAAATAAAAATAAAGATAACTTAGCTTTGGTAAAGGTTTTCCAAAATTATTCCTTAAATAAACGAACACAATTAAAAAGCCAGTAGTTCGGAAAATGGTGCTGAACAAAGGCCCTTTTCTCACTACTTCGTCCCCATTTTTCTACAGCTGCCAGGCTTCTAACTTCCTGTTCTGAAATGACTGCATACTGTCATTGGAAACCTAGTTGTGATCTGTTAAAATGTGCTTCTTGATGTTTAAAATGAAAGCTAACTAAATTAGTCTATATCTTTGTATTCTTTTATTTCTTGATATACTATACCGTTGCATCAGATTTAATAACTAAATATCACATCTCTGTTATTTAAAAATTTATTTAATAGAAAAAGCATTGCTTTGTCTGATGGAAAGCTAGCAAAATGTTTTTCCCAGTCTGTGGGTTTTCGCCCTGCTCTATTTGTGATTTCTTTTGCTGTGCAAAAGCTTTTTAATAGCAGGTGGTCCCAAGCACTGATTTTTTGTATTGTTTCCTGTACGGTCTGGGTTCTGTTCATAAATTTTTTCCCTACCCCTATGTCTTCGAGGGTTCTTCCTATGCTATTCTACAGTGAATTTAGTGTTTGTTTTAATGTTTAGATCTTTGACCCACTTTGACTTTAGTTTAGTACATGGTGAGAGACTTGAATCTAGTTTTAGTTTTCGGCATGTGGCAAGCCAATTTTTCCAGCACCATTTGTTAAAGAGGCTATCTTTCTTCCAGTGAGGCTGTTTGGCTCCTTTGTCGAAGATGAGGTATTTGAGTGTGTTTGGAGTCGTTTCTGCATCCTCCAGTCTATTCCACTGATCCTCAGGTCTGTCTTTTTGCCAGTACCATGCTGTTTTTGTCACTGTAGCTTTATAGTATAGTTTTAGGTCGGGAACTGTGATGCCCCCTGCCTTTCCCCTGTTGCTTAGGATTGGTTTTGCTATTCTTGGTCTCTTCTGGTTCCAGATGAAATTCAGAATTGTCCTTGCTAGTTCTGTGAAGTATGTTAGTGGTATCTTGATTGGAATTGCATGAAATCTGTATAGTAATTTAGGAAGTATGGCCATTTTCACTATGTTGGTTCTTCCTACCCAGGAACATGGGACATCTTTCCATTTTCTGATATCCTTTTCAATTTCCTTTTTTAGAGTGCTGTAGTTTTCAATGTAAAGATCTTTTACTTCCTTTGTTAGATAGATTCCTAAGTATTTTATTTTTTCATGTGCAATTGTGAAAGGTATATCATCTGTTATTTCTTTTTCAGCGGGTTTATTGTTTATGTATAGGAATGCTATTGACTTTTGGGTGTTGACTTTGTATCTGGCAACAGAACTAAATTTCGTTATTAAATCTAGAAGTTTTTTGGTGGAATTTTTGGGTCTTCTATGTAGAGTATCATGTCATCTGCAAATAATGATAGTTTACCGTCCTCCTTTCCTATCTTTATTCCTTTTATTTCTTTCTCTTGTTTAATTGCTCTGGCTAATGTTTCCAGAACTATGTTGAATAATAGTGGTGATAATGGACAACCTTACCTTGTTCCAGATTTTAATGTGAAAGCTTCCAGTTTCTGTCCATTTAGTGTGATGCTGGCCATTGGTTTGTCATATATGGCTTTTATCAGATTTAGATATACACCATCTGTTCCTATTTTCTGTAGTGTTTTTATCATGAATGGGTGTTGGATTTTGTCAAATGCTTTTTCTGCATTTATTGAGATGATCATGTGATTTTTGTCTTTGACTTTGTTGAAATGGTGTGTTACATGTATCAATTTATGTATTTTGAACCATCCCTGCATCCCTGGGATGAATCCTACTTGGTCGTAGTGTACAATCTTCTTGATATACAAAGAACTCAAAAAAATTATACCTTCCAAATTTAAAGATCCAATCCAAAAATGGGCATCTGAAATGAATAAACATTTCCCAGATGAAGAAATTGAAATGGCAAAAAAAATATGAAAAAGTGTTCAACATAACTAGTCATTCAAGAGATGCAAATCAAAACAATGTTAAGATTCCATCTCACTCTAGAAAGAACTGCATTTGTGAAAAAAATCAACCAATAACAAATGCTGGCAGGGCTGTGGGGAAAAAGGAATCCTCCTCCATTGTTGGTGGGAATGTAGACTGGTTCAGCCACTATGGAAATCAGTATGGAGATTCCTCGAAAAACTAGAACTAGAAGTTTCATTTGATGCAGCTATTCCCCTACTGGGGATCTTCCCAGAAGAATTGGAATTGTCATATCATAGGGATATATGCACAACCATGTTTATAGCAACACAATTTGTAATAGATAAGTCTTGGAAACAACCTAAATGCCCAACAACCAATGAATGGCTAAAGAAGATGTGGTTTTTCTACATAATGGAGTACTACACCGCCATAAAAAAGGATAAACTAGAGTCATTTGCATGTAAATGGATGTTCCTTGAGAACATACTATTAAGTGAAATAAATCAGACACTCATGAGTACACATCGAATTATTTCTCTGATATGAGAAACCATAAGTGTAAATAGGACAAAGAGGTGTAATAGATATAATAGAAAGATAATATACAAAGGAGAGGGAAACTAGAAAGAGAGAAGGGGGAAAAGCAGGAAGGGAAAAAAGGAAAGAAAGAGGGAAGGGAAATCATGGAGAAATGTGAATAAACCTGCTGTAAATAGGGATGATGGAGGGAACAGAGGGGAGGGGTGGGGAAGAGGGGGGAAAACCAAGATGCATTATGTACCGGTACAAAACAAATGTGATGAATGTGGAATGTGATCATTATATGTACAGTGTACCAATACATGTTCTTGGAAAAAAAAAAAGCATTGCTTTAAAAGCATGTAAGAATTCATTCTTGCAGTAATCTACACATATAGCCCTTCAAAATACCTGAATGATAAATTTAATTGGTGTTTACTGGAAAACAAATGAAATCATGAAGGATAATTTTGTCTAGAAATCTCATCAAGTGGCATTGACTAAGCAAAGGGACAGTTGAAATCCATGGCTGGCCCCTAAATTGGCAATTTTCTCTGGCACCTTAATTATTCTTAAGTGCTCATGTAGAGACTATAGTTTGAACACCAAACATCTTTCTAAAATTGACCTTCAAAATTCCTCAGTTTACCATGCTCCCCCCATATTTCTATGTAGTTGTAGCCTGCGACAGATGCCCTGCACAGCAGCAGAGGAGAATACATTTACTTTGTAGAAAGGATAGCTACCAAAGGAAAGCAGGAGCTGGGTGGACTTTGCTCAGTTTATTATTTTCAAATTTACCAATTAAATATATCCAATAGAGGAATGAATGAGAAGACAAAGAGAACATCAGGAATGATATAGTTAGTGAAATGCCCTCTATAGAGAAAAAAAATCATTAGAGTGAAGAATAAGCATTCTCACTTTATAGCGTCCACAAAAAATTAGACAGTCATTGAAGAGGTTGCCAACTCAAACTTAGGAAAAAACAATTTCCATCTATCCTTTGCTGCTGTTACTCAGGAATGGAGCATAGAAAAATAAAACACAGTAACGTGATTTATTTTAACTTCTGCCCTTCAAAGAACAGCAAAGAACACGGTTTCAAATGACAAAATCAGCTTTTAGGTGGACTGGATACTGTTCTATTTAGGATCCCAGTGGGGGACAGAACTCACCTACATGGTTTAAATAAACATACTTTAATGAGGGTACTTCCTATACGGTGTGGGCAGAGTTACAGGAACAGGCAATATGTACTAGACACTCCAAAACTAATAATAATGGAAAGATAGTACCACACCTCTCTAGGTCAGAGAAAATTAGTGTCAACTGGAAGGTAGAAGTAGAGTGAAGTAATAGGTTTTCTTCACGCTCCTTGCTTTACTCTACTGCCACTTTGAGATCCCTTGTTATTGACTCCCTTTGACTGAAGCCCGTAGAAACTGGAAAGCAAGAGATGCAATAGGATAGTTATTTCATCAGTCTTTTCAGGCACAGAGTATGCAGACATTACAAGAAGGTATATCTGGAGAATAACAACTAGCACAAAATAATTTTACTGAAAAAATTCCAAAAACTTTAAAAACTGCATGTGTGGTGAATGCAATTTCTGTGAACTGATTTTTGAAGTCATTTGATTAAAAGTTCCTCATTCCAGTTATGTTGCTCAGACAGACTGCCTAAATGATCCAAACAAACAGCTGTCTAGTCATTCTTCTCAAAAATGTCACCAGGGAGAAATGTTAACATTTGCCATAGTAAAACCATAGCAATTCTTTTATTTCAACAAATGCGATAAATGCCTGTTTTCCCTCTCCTATCATTTTTTAAATATATATTACAAGTAATTTCACTAGTATATTCTTCACACTAGTTTTCTATTTCTTTCTGTTTCTGCATACTAGTTTTCTATTTCTATAATAACTTTCTACAAAAACAACAGTTTAAAGCAACACAAAATTTCTGTGGATGAGGAGTACATCAGGGTATTGGCCAAGTCTCTTCTTAGGATACCACAAGGTTGCAACCAAGATGTTGTCCAGAAGAAGTTCTCATCTAGAAGCTCGGGGGGAGGGGGGAAATCCTCTACCAAGCTCTTTTTTCCAATTGGAAACCACTTGATTTCTTGTGCTTGTTTTACCAAAGTCTCTGTTTCCTTACTATCAGTCAAGGGCCACCATCAATTTAGAGGTCGCTCACATTCTTTGCCACATGTCTCTTCCATCTTCAAGTCATCAACAATGCACCAAATCCTTATCATGCTTCCCAACTCTGACTTTCTCTCTCTGACATCTATATCTAGATTTAAAGGGCTCATATGATTAAGTTAGGTCCATTTTAATAATCTTATTTTAAGTGGGAATCTTAATTACAACTGCAAAAATTCCCTTTGCTATCTATTGTAACATATCTGAGGGACTGTCTCACCAAATTAAAAGGTTCCAACTAAGTTTAAGGGGAAGCAAATATACAGGTTATGCACACCAAATACGAGAAATTTTGAGAGCAACTGTGGAATTCTGGCGTGCATCCTACGAGAAGTCAAACAATTTTTATTGATATAACCTAATACCTTCCTCCCTTACATTGGAATTTTCCTGTTCTTCAGCCTCCAGAAAAACAAAGTATGTTGGGTGACCATTTTTAAAGTGCATTGTCATGTTCTTACAAACTTCTTAAATCATGTCTCACAACTTTTGAAATTCTGATTAAATAATTTCAACTCCTTTAACTTTTTTCACATATCCACTTTTCAAATGCATTCACATTTTAATTTATATATTTTTCCTTCAATTTTTAACATTTCTCCTATAATGATGAACAAGGGTTTTTTGGGTTTTGTTTGTTTGTTTGTTTTTTGTTTTTCTTTTTCTTTGTAAAAGCACTTACACTGAATCAGGTTAATATACTTGCAAATATTCATAAAGAGCTGATTAATGTTCTAGTGGTTGTGTTAGTCTTTTAGTTATCATCATTAGAAAACTAAATTTAATCACTAAGGACAACATTTCATCAAATAACTAAAAATGTTGAAGAAATATATGTGGTGAGACAGAGGAAATAGTTTGACAGAGAACAGTGCTAGTGATCAAGAGCTTTGAAGTTTTTTCTGATGACACTAAGTCACCAAGACACAATTGAGAATGTGTGAGACCTTTGATTCTTTCATTTACTTCATTCGTACAAATGATTTTCATGATTTCCTCTTCATGCTAACATTTCATAAAGACCTTGAACATAAGAAATCAAATGTTTTAAATAGATACATTGAATGATTATTATTTAACAGAAATTGAATCAATTTCAATTGATGCATAGTGAAAGCATAACAACTGAAGTAGAGTGAAAATTTATCTGAGAATAACTTATATTTTTTGCCTCCATTGGTGATTGACAGTGTTAAATAAATGGATCTGAGATCTCTAAATTATTATTCAGAAGTCCAAATATTTAAAGTTTGTCTAGAAAATATTACATATTCAAACTATTAATGATTACAATTTTTCTTGATAATTTTAATTGACAGCACATAGCATGCCACCACCCTGTTAGAGAAGGCACGTCAATGACTGTGGTACTATTTTGGCAGTAATTTCTGTTATTAGGAAAGATGTACATTCATACCTCAAAGTGTGGCATAGAGAAATCATCTATTCAAAATATAGGTACTTTTAATGTTTTCTACTGTATTTGTTATAGGACGAGCTTTTTCTGTGGAACACAAGATGTCACAATTTAAACCAATCCTAGTCATGTTTTTCAGATTACATTAAGCTATTGAATGACCGGAGTGGAAAACATTCTCTTGTTCAACATGCCATGTGGAAAATGTGTAGTAATTCTTGCTTGAGAGGTTATTATATAAGGACCAAGCTAATGAATAAACTTGACATGATATTTTAAAAAGAAGAGTAGTGGGTTGTGCTTCTAAAGAAGACAACAAAAATAGGTGAGAAGACAACAGAAATATGTAATGAGAAACAGAATCATTAAACTCTGAGTCGTTTCTTCAAATACAAGCAAGATTAGTATTAATCAAAACTTATTATTAACTGATGACATGTTTTGACCTATGAGAATAAACCCATTTACTTCCTAATCTACATTGATTGACAAGGGCTTTTGTAAAGAGTAGCCACAGGTACTTAATATCCTCCTCACTCTAGAGATTGATCTTTTGCAGTGAGGTTGTGGCCCATTGATATGACAGGAAAAAGTTGCAGTGCAGATGCTTCTGTGTGACTTTTTGTAGACAGTTGCCATGTAAGTCAAATTTCAATTGACCCAGGGTTATCTGAAAGGGTTGATCAAATTAGTGTGCTTAGGAATGAATAATGTATGGCCTCCTTTCCCAAATGAATTGGAGAAAACTTTACAAAGGGACAGAAGGGAAAAACAAGAAATGCTAATCAATATTTTATCTGCTACCTGTGGATGACTAAAATCCATTTCTTAAAGTTCCATTCCACTATAGGAAGAAATCTGTAAAAAAGTGTGACTACAATTGTTAACTTTCACTTACAGGCAAGAATAATCAGGCGCATACTTGTGCAGGTGCAAAGGAAAGGAATTTGCTTTGATCAACAAAGTAGTGTACACAAACACATACATACATGCACACACATTCTCACACCCCAGGTAGACTTTAAAATTCATTCTGAGTTAAACTACTGCTTACAGATGCTAACTCCAGTTTCAGTAAATCTTTAGACAACCCTGAAACAAGCCACAACATTGCAGAATTATGGCCTTTGGTTCTCTTCTTTTTTTTAAGTAAACTGAGTACAGTCGAACACAACAATATAGACATTTAGTGGATGAAAAGCCAAAAGTTGGATGGCAAAAATCCTAGATTAAAAAATCACATTTCTTCTGGCTAAACTTAGGCAGGGTGTGTAGTCTTCAGTTCACCAGTCCCACTACCCCCTCCCCTCTGCAACTAGTCTTCCCATACTCACAGGCTACACCTAGCCATTAAGACATTTGGTTTGCATACCCAGGAATGAATGAATTTCTCACTTTGTAGGTACATGTTGTGATCCCCTCTGAATTTTCCAATGGAAGCCATGGAACATTATGGAATTATTCTTGAACCCATTATCTGAATCTTAAACATTCAGTTTTTCCTTCATTAATGAGTGAGTGCTGGCAAAATATTCAAAATTTCTCAGCCTCAGTTTCCATGATTACAAAATTGGGATAAAGATACTATTAATATCTAACTCGAAAAATGTTTGAATATTAAAAATGGATAGGAAAGTGCCTTGATTGTGGTAAACACTATGCATGCTTTTGTTATTTCACTTTTCTTTTCAGTATGTGCTATGGTGCCCTCCAACTGTGTGTAAAATAAAAGATAGCAGAAAAGGACACAGGAAACCAAAGGAGAATAAATGTAAATTTGATTAATTATAGGTGGGTAAGGAATGAATACCAGCACCAAAGAATATGGGGTAAGACAAGTGTTTTGCTAAATGAAAATATTAATTCTTATTTCAGATTATTTGAGCCTTTTTAAAGATTTTAAATGGGAGCAATTGTCTCACTGATGGTATTTTTTTAATTCATTTCATTGTCAGCATAAATGAATTTCACTCATCTGAATACACTCATGAGATCTATCTGACAGTTTCAACTTCTGAAGAAATAGTTTTTATTACATGTGCTTTTATAAGTTTTCTTGTTATTGGAAGTCAAGGCATGCCCCCAAACAATCTACCTTTGAGTTCTACTTCTAATAGCAGTTTTAATGTCTAGTGTCTAGTCAAGGAATACAGAGGCTATTAGAAACCTATTTCAAGTGATTAAGAAAAGATACATTTATGCCAGCAACATCCCAGTGTTCTTTTTTGTTGTTTTGTTGTTTGTTTGTTTTATTTATTTTTTTGAGACAGGGTCTCATTATGTAGTTTAGGCTGGCATTGAACTCACTATGCAGGCCAGGCTGGCCTCAAACTCACAGCAATCCTCCTGGCTCAGCCTCCTGCCTCAGCCTCTCAAATTCTGGGATTATAGGTGTGTGTCACCACACCCAGCTATTCCAGTGTTCTTTGGTACACACATGGAAATTGTTTTTATAACTTACACTAATGATTTCTCAAACTATTTTTTTTAATTTTTACTTTAAACCAAGAACATGTATTGGTACATTTTGCACACAATGGTCACATTCATCACATTTATTTTGTACCTGTACATGATGCATCTTGGTTCTCCCCCCTCTTCCCCTCCCCTCCCCTCTGTTCCCTTCCTCCCTATTTACAGCAGGTTTATTCATAATTTTCCATATTTTCCCTTTCCCTTTTCTTTCCTTTGTTGACTTTCTGTAGATTTCTCAAACTATTGAAAAAAGTCACTATAAATCACAGTAACAATGATTTAAAGAGACACATAGAAAATAAGGTATCAAATTCCTAAATCTGACCTATGGTAGAATCCACTTCGGGAAATGAAGATACTCTATCAGTCAACATGAACAGCAAGGAAACAATCACTCTCAAAGCTTTGTTGCCTAATACAATAGAAGTTAATTTTTTGTTTGTGCTACCTTTCCAACACAGGAGAGAAGGAGGCTTTGCTTTTTTGGTCATTCAAAGATCCAAACTAACAAAGACTATGTCAGTGGCATAACTGATGGAAAGAAAATTATTGTGGAAAATTATGCCTACTCAAGTTTCTGCCTTGAAAAGATACTTCCTAATGCTCACATTTCATTAGCTACAATTAGTCACACGTCCATGCTTAACTTCAAGGGAGCTGGGAAGTTCAATTCTATCATGTATCAAGAATGAGGAGATCTGGAATGTTTGTGAACATCCCTACTTACTACCCCAGCTGCTCATCTAATCACAGGGAAACTAGAAGTCTATTTAAGAATGCAACCCCATTAAAGAAATTTACTCTGGCTGCTTTTGTTTCGATACCCTTTCTTCTCCTTCACTCTCAGCAATTAAAGAGTGAAGCAAGAGCTCTGTGCTACTGAAATACTAGGAAGTACAATTCAATGGAGTAGGGGTGAGAGAAAGCGAAATGAGGTAGGAGATAAAGAAAATTATAAAAGTATGTATTAATAGATGGCCATGGATTGGCATCAAGCCCAATAAATTTCTTTATCTTTTTATATGTAAAGTCATATTAGCTATTGCATCACAAGGGTGTATAACAAAGAAAGTAAGAATTTATCTATTGGCTCTTCTCGCCCATTGACCACATTTCACTCCGTGGGGCATTTGACCCCTTCCACTTATGGTTTGGTTTATGATTAACCTACAGCAAGGAATCTGTGGAGCAAGAGTCAGTGGCAAGTAGTGTGAGCATGAGATAAAGGGTTTAATTCTGTTTTCATGAAGCTCAACAGGTCTCACTCCAAGTTGGTCACCAAAGCAGAGGTTAGCATGAAAAAAAGTAGACATAGACCTGATACCAAAGAATCTAATGTTGTGTGTAAGGAGGATTTTGCTACTACTCTTCCTCATTAAAAGGTTCCACTTCACTTGAAATTTATGGTTTCCTATCCAAAAGTCAAACATCACAGTATTTATATATGAACAAAATATTTGACCTTGGCAGAAAGGTTGAAGAATATAGATAAGAATTGGCTTTATTTCCCATACTATCCACCAATGGGATACTATTAAAACTACTTGACATTCAATAAATATTTATAAATGAATATTTATAGGTGAATAATATGTAATACAGTCATTTTTTACTATCACCTACCAATTATACACTGTATTGGTTTCAGTATAGTCTTTCTAAGTAGGCACTAATCAAATCCAACCACATTTTTGCTACCTTCCCCACCCCTACACCTTTCCCAGTTTCTAACAATAACAATTGCTGTTTCAGGTTTATTTATTTATTTTTTTTTACCTTCCACATATGAGAGAGAAAATATGATACTTTTCTTTGTCTGGTTTATCTTGGCTAACATAATATTCACGAGGTTCATTCATTTTTCCGTGAAAGACAGAATGTCATTCTATGTATTGCACCATAATTAGATGAGTAGCAAGATACATACATATATACATATATACAGCTCACATTTTCTGGCTGTGCTAATTTACCTTCCCACACAGAACGTGTAAGAGTTTCTTTCCCCCATATCCTCATCGGCATCTGTTAGGGTTTTTGTCGTGGTTGTTGGATTGGTTGGTTGGTTGCTTGCTTTTCTCTTTTTGTTTTCCTTTTCTTTCCTTTTTTTTTTTTTTGATATAGCCATTCTAACTTGGTGCAATGCTATCTTGCATAATGCAGTTTTGATTTATATTTTCCAGATGATAATAATATCGATCATTTTTCATATAGTTTTTGGACATGTATACGTCTTTTTTGAGAAGTGTCTATTCGAATCTTTTGTTCAATTTTTAATTGGATTGCTCTTTATTGTCTTGTTTTTTGAGTTTGCTGTATATTCTCAGTATTAACTTTCTGTCAGTTGACAATCACTCTTAAGATTGTCTCTTTATTCTGTTGATTATTTTGTGGGGCAGAAATTTTGGTTTGATGTAATCCCATTCATCGGTCTTCTTTTCTTTCCTGTTCTGTTAGAGTCTTATTGAGAAAATCATTACCAGTACCAAAGCCTTGAATTGTTTTTCCTGTTTCTTATAGTAATTTCAAGTGTTTCATTTAAGTCTTTGATACATTTTGAGTTGATTATTTGTACTGAGTGAGAGAGGAATAAGTTTCAATTTTCTACATCTAGATATTCAGATCTCCTAACACCATTTGTTGAAGAGGCTATCATTTCTCCAATGGAGGCTTTCACAGCCTTTGTCAAGAATTAGTTGACTCTAGTGTGGGTTTATTTCTGAGACCACTGTAAATTTTTCTATGTGTCTATTTTTATGCCAAAAGATTTTGTTTTGATTACTATGTCTCTATGTCTTGAAATCAGATATTGCAATGTCTCCAGCTTTTTTTCCCCTCAAGATTACTTTGGCTATTTGGTGTTTTTGTGCTTCAATATGAGTTTTAGGATGGCTTTTTCTAGGTGAAGAATACCATTGGTATTTGATGGGGTTTGCACTAAACAAAGGGAAACTCAATCTTTTTTTATAGGAAAGAGAAGAAAAAATTAGTAAGTGAAAATCATTTCAATAACTTTAACTTCCCACAATCAGTGAGGAAACATAAAAAAAAATAAAAGAACGATTTCACAATGTGAAAAAGTGAACAGTGTGTGTAAAGAAAACAGCGATACACTAATGTGGATACATGCTACATTTTACAGACAATATGAGAACAATCTCAGAGATTTCTACCCCAATTTTAAGACTTGCTATTTGATGAAACACCATTTTTAGAATTTTTTTTTTCTTTTTGGTGCTGGGGATCGAACTCGGGTCCTTGTGCTTGCAAGGCCATTTTTAGAAAATTATTTGATTGAAAATCATGCTCTTGGCTGCTGTCAGCTTAAATGTTTAGAATTTTATTT
Source organism: Hystrix cristata (assembly GCA_004026905.1). Taxonomy (NCBI): domain Eukaryota; kingdom Metazoa; phylum Chordata; class Mammalia; order Rodentia; family Hystricidae; genus Hystrix; species Hystrix cristata. The sequence continues at coordinate 33,430 of PVJO010016443.1, forward strand.
GTAGATTATACCTTGTGCCACTGTTAGGGAAGGTAAAACTCAGACACAGATTTTTCATACAAACCTGCAACAAATACCCAATCTGAAATCTAACCCAATAAAACATGGATTCATACAAAATTTTGTATAGATTTAACAGACTCATTTCTTTTCAAAATGTAGAGTAAACAACTTTAAAACTGGCATTGGTGAGGGACTACTGGGAAGATGACACAGTGGTAAGGAACAACAAATCAATCTCTTGAAGATGCAGAATCCAGACACTGGAAAAATAACAATTTGGGGAAGAAAAGTAAGAGGGAGGTGGATCCCTGGGACCCAGAAAAGACCTGATGGGAAAACTAGAGCCTACAGAGAAATTAAAGAGTCAGACCATAAAGCAGAAAAAGGAAGGTGCAATCTGCACTTTCTCCCCAGCTCCTGGCTTGTGGCTCATGAGAAAGGAAGATTGAATCTACAGAGACAGTGAAAGTGGGGGACACCAGAGAACTTCAGAAAGAAATGCACCACTGGAACAGAGCAGTGGATGTTGTGTGTTACAACAGCTGGTGAGCAACTCCTGTCCAAATGTCTGCCATATCCCCTAGAGACAGTGCTTGGTCAGAGGCCATCCTGGGGTAGGAGGGGGTGGGGAGAGGAACTGAATCTGGGACTCACAGCAGCCACAAGTTGGCTTCATCTCAGGGCTCCCATTGTTAAAATTCCCCAGTGACTCTGTGAAGGACAACCACGAGAGATGTCCATGGGCAGGGAGCAGTGGTCAGGCCACCAACAGACATGCGGAATGTGATAAGCTAAGTGACTCAGGCCACACTCCCATGACCAGAGGCCAGGTTCAGCCTGACTTTCCACGGATTTGAAAGTCTCAGAACTGGCCCTAATCATATTACTTGCTCACTAGTGATTACCCAGCATGGATCTAGTCTCAAATATTCTCCTTTGTCTAACAGGGAGAGCAAAGTTAACCTTTGAATTGGACACTATCACATAACTACAGACCCCAGAAGATAACCACAGGCATGAAATCACAGAGAAATTTCATTTTTTTCTTTGCTTTCAGGTTTTTATTTTTATTTGTTTGTATTTTTTATTTTTTTTTCTATTTTTGGCATGTAAACATTGTTTGTTTTTTCTGCTTTGTTTTGTTTTGTTCTTGTTTTTGTTTTTTCTTTTCTTTCCACATTTCTTCTTCACCAGTTTCCCTTTGTCTTTCCACCTGGCTTCTAATCTCTTTTTCTTCTTTTCTTTCTCCAATTTTTCTCTTCTCCCTTTCAAATTTCTCCCTTTAATTACTTCTCTATTATTTTTACCACTGTCTGTATAATTTCTTTCATTTTTCTCCCACTTTTTATTTTATCTTCTAATTCTTGACAGTTTTTTTTTGTCCTACCTTTACCCAATTATATTAACATCCTTCTACTCCACAATAAGATATTTTGTACCACTTCTCTCTCCTCCTTATCATATCATAGAGTTTAAGGCTTCAGAGTTTTCCTTTTACATATCTCCATTCCAATACCCTAAATTTTTAGTAGGGTAACCATAAAGCTCTGTTAATCTTTTGATAGAGAACTCTGTAAAGTTACTATTGAATTCTTTTTTTTTTTTTTTACCATTATCAGTGATATAACTGTTACACTTAGTACATATAAGCTATAGATCAGTATCTGGGTTGGCTTAATGCTTACATAATTGACAGTTTCTTCTCTAGAAATAAGAGTGGTACGTAACTTGTTCTTATGGAATGTTAATATCTTATTTGTTTAAGGCAATAGTACTGTACCTGTTTCATTTGATATTAATAGTTTCACAGAATTGTTCCTATTTTTCTATAAGTTAACACTCAGAATGCTTTTGTGACATTAACAATTCTGCAGTATATTCCTAGAAGACTTGGTTGCTAGACTAACTACACTGCATCCTCCTTTCCAAAAATAACCAAAGTGGTCAAATCTTGGGGTTGTGGCAAAGGAGTACAGTTAGCCATGCCCAAAGTACAACACTGAAAATCAAGTAAAGAGATCTCTATACAAGCCACACAATCTTTAGAATATAAGCATCCACGAACCTCAGCACAAAATAAAAGAAACTAATGAACAAAAACAGTAGAGACACGGTAAGAAAAAGCAACAAAATGCCCCCCAAACCTCCAACTCCCCTGAAGTCAGTATGGAGGGCACCAAGGGGCAGAATTGTACGAGCCACACGCCTGAATTACTCAAAATGTAGAAGGGAAGGTTAGAAAACAGCTGAAAGAGACACTCAGCAGGATTAGAGAAGCTCTAACTAATCATATAATGGAAGCAATAACCAAAACGTTTCAGGAGCTCTCAGAAGACATTAAAAGAAAGTAAACAAAATGATACAAAACATGAATGACCAGTTAATCAAAGACTTATAGTGCATGAAAAGGTCTCAATCAAAAATCCAGGATATTAAAAATCTTACTGAAAATATGGGCAGTAAGACAGACCAATGTGAAAATAAAATTTCAGGACTCGAAGACAATGATGCCTTCAAAGACCAACTACTCAAAGACACCTTATGAACCATAAAAGAAAATGAAAACTTGATCCAACAACTGCTAGCTGATATAAAGAAGACCAATCAAACAATAATAGGAATAAAGGAATAATAAGAAGACAACACAAATGTCATAAAAGACCTGTTCACAGAAATAATGGCAAGAAACTTCACAAAAATAGGGAAAGAAATAAACATACAGATAAGTGGAGTGCATAGAATGCCAAATAGCCATGACCAAAAAAGAATCTCTCCATACTACATTATACTCAAAATTCCAGAAGTCCAACACAATGAAAAAATTTTAAAAGCTATTAGAGGAAGGCGGCAAGTCATATACAAAGGTAAACCCATTAGAATTACACCACACTTCCCTACATAAACTTTAAAGGCCAGGAGGGCTTGGAGTGAAGTTTCAAGCCCTGAAAGACAACAACTTCTAACCTCAACTTATGTACTTACCCTGTAAAACTTGCCTTTAAAGTTGAGGGAGCATCATCACTTGTCCCTCCATGGAAATGTCAATTTCCATGTTTATGATCATTATGTATACAATGTACCAATATGTGTTCTTGGTAAAAATAAAAAATAAAATAAAATAAAATAAAGTTGCGGGAGAAATAAGGTATTTGCATGACAAAAAGAACCTCAAGAAATTTATGGTCACCAAACCAGTATTAAAAAGTCTCTCAAGGATATCCTAGAAAGCGACAATGAAACCAACAATGTCAATAAGTAAAAAGAATGAATACACCTGGCTGGATGAGCAGCTAAAGGGGAAGAAATGAGGAAAACAGCAATGGGAAAATAAGGCAATGACTGGAATAAGTCAATACTTCTCAGTAATAACTCTCAATATGAATGGTCTCAGTTCCCCAATTGAAGACATAGATTGGCAGAATGGATCAAGAAAGAAAACATCAAAATACATAGCATACAAGAAACACAATTAATTCAAAAAATATTCACAGGTTTTAAAAATTCAAGGATGGAAAACAATATTCTACGCAATGGGAACCCAGAAAAAAGTGGCAGTTACTATCCTGATTTCAGGCAAAGTGGATTTCAACCTCTACTCAGAAGAGACAAAGAAGGTCACTGCATATTAGTTAATGGAATGATTCGCCAGGAACAGTTAACAATTATAAACATATATGCACCAATTAACAGCACATCCAATTTCATAAAATAAACACTAATGGACATGAAAAATCAGATAAACACAAATATAATTTGTAGGAAAATCGATGCACATTGCGATCCTAATGTTAAATGAAGTAACTCAGACACAGAAGTTTAAACATCACATTGTTTCTGTTACACACACGGAAAATTCTCTTTTTTTCTCCATCTGGATATAGACATATTATGAAATAAAAGATGGGTAATAGGAAAAAAGGGAAAGAAAAAATGTATTGTAATCCAATGTAGACAATGTATCTAAAAGTGTACCTATAGTTAGTACAATTGTCTTAGATGATTTATATGTTCTTTGGCCTATTACTCTGGTTTTCAATCTGTATATATGATAATTAACTTTATAAGGTCTTATAAGTAAATGAATCTGATGATGGAAAAATAAAAGGGGGTGAGGGAAGGGGGAAAAGAAGGGAATTGGAATGTGTTACGTACATGCACCAATCCCCTAGAGTTAATGTAATTATTATGTACTGCAAATAAGTACTAATAAAAGTTAAAAAAATTATTTGTATGTAATTCAACTCCATTATCTCTTTATTAAAAGAGATACGAGTTTTAATACATAAAAAAACTTCTTTTTAAATCTAGCAAATACTTTAACTTGTTAAATAAAAAAATCTTATTTTCTTTCTTCCTCTGATCAGACAGCTAGTAGACATAGGAAGGGAGAATAATAAGCTTTAATTATACCTTTCAAAACCCAACAGATTTGAAAGCTATTCAAGAATTACATGAGAGATGCCTCAGCTCTAACCTGTGGGTGGTTAAGACATGCTAGCTCTCTTTCTCGAAGGTGAGATAGCCAGACATGTGAGTGGAGCCATAATACTAAAATTTCCAAATTTGCAAGCCTTTATAATGATTATTTTCTCCAGAAACTTTATAATTCTGTGTTTTCTTCTTTTCTCTTTCTTTTTCATACTTAAGAAAGGCCCAATCAAGAAACTAATATTTTAAATCATCACTTAGCTTTTCTCTTTCAAATACATCAAGCAGCATCAGATGTCAAAATAGAGCGCACATCAAGAAAGAAAACCGGATTTTAATATCTTTCACTTTAGACAAGGAGTCAGTCAGAGCAAATAATGAGAAAGAGACTGATAATGTAGACAAGCTTTTAAAATTAACTCCTTGGATTTTAGAAAATATATTATTGTACTTGGTAATTCTAATACACTGAGACCCTGATCTGCAGCCAGATTGTGGTTGGTAGAACATGCCAGTGCAGCTGTATGAGTCCATTTTTCTGATACAAGCAGCACAATATTAAAGACTAGGTACATTATAAAGAAAAGTTTATTTTTTTTCATAGTTCTGAATGCCCAAGGTCAAGGTTCCACATCTGGAGATGTGATGGGGACAGAGACCAAAAACCAAGAACATGCATGTGTATGTAGTATGTATGTCTTCTCTCTTTCCCTCTCTCACTCTCACTCTCGTGCCTTCTCTGTCTCTTTCCATATAAAACAACTAGTCACTAGTCACTAGTGTTCAGCTGTGGGGGTGCCATTCTAATGATCTTATCTAGTCCTTAAAGGCCTTTCAAAGGCTCTAATGCTAAACACCACAGTCAGATTAGGTTTCTACCCTCCTAATACCTTACAACGAAGATTAAATTTCAGCACACTGAAATCATATAAAACAAAATCATCATCACTTGTCTCTCCATGGATATGTCAATTTGTATAACTAGCCAAGGATGAGAATACCTTCACAAGCTCAGGAAGTCAACTAACATAGAACCTATATACATCACAAACAAAAAAACAAAACAAAAACACACTGAAGATGGTAAGAGAGATGAATTTACATTACCTGTGTCAACCCTTTCTCAACTCCAGGCAAAACAGAATGCAGAGAAATATCTTCTACTTGGGAGATAGGGAGGGAAGTGACTATGGGATTTAGTCTCAGACCACAATACCAGACCTGTGTCGGCGAAACTCAGGGGCAGATCTTCATGTCTTGAGCCTCCAGCCTAGACTAAGTATCTAGGCCTGCCCTGTCTCCAGAGTAACCCCAGTAGCCCAAACCTTTGGGCCCACTCCAGATCCAGGACAGCCCCTTTAGATTTAGGTTCTGGGCTGTCTCCTAGGTACCCAGGATGAACATTCATCCTCATTGACCTAACCTCCAGCCCCAGACTTATATGCCAGGTCTACAGGCCAGTCCCCATTTAAACAGGTTCTAGTACAGCACTTGCAGATCGAGACTGCAGTACCAAATCAGTGGGTCCCAGTTTCCTCCCAGCCGCTATAGCCACCAGTACCAAGTCATACCCTACCACCAGGCTCAAGGCCAAACCAGTGCTTGACCAGGACCTGTGGGCCCAGGCTTTAGGCAAGTTACCACATACTCAGGCAGCAGGTTGCCACCACAGAAGATTGGGCATCTAAGACAGCACCTTTACATCCAATCTTTAGGCCAGCCTGTACCTAACCAGGCCCCGGGACAACCCTGTGATTCTAGGTCCCAAGCCAACACCTGTTAATCCAGGTTTCAGACCATCCTTCCTAAACTCAGGATCTGCACCTTCCATATTACCTGTCAGGCATCAGGTGCTAGGTCAGTCTCAGTGGCCCCATGTTCCAGTGGGTCTCATAATCAGGCCCACTGCAGTAGATTCATGTATCGGACCAAGTCTCACAAACCGAGGCTCCAAGATTACCCTCATAAGCCCAGGTATTTTACCAGTTCTCGTATACCTAGGACCCAAGCCTGTCCCCATAGACTTAAGCTTCAGGCTATACCAATAGCAAGTATACCCTCCTAACATGTTCAAGGCCACTCAAGTGCTTGATCAGAACCTGTGAACCCAGACTTTAGGCAAGTTCCCACATACTTAGGCAGCAGGTCAACCCACATGCTTTCTGGACCCAGGACCAAGGCTTTACATGATGGATGGTGGCTCAGGCCCATCCTTGTGGCTCAAGGTTCCTTGTCTATCCAATTATCTGTCCAACATTTGAGGATCAGGGCTTAAGCCTGGCCCCAAAGTCTACACTTTCCAGGACTACTCACATTTGGACTCAGTTAACAGTCCAGATTGGCCAAGAAACTTAGCAGGAAACCTAATCAAAGACCATGCCAGATATTCTGTCTAGAATCTATTGACAGGGTAACTGAATGGCTTTCCCAGATGACACCTGTCTGCAAAGACTACAGTAAGTCCCTAATTTTTTTTCATTGATGTACAGATATCAAAACACAGCCAAAAAGATAAAGAGCAATCAGGGAAACATGATGTCATCAAAATAATAATAAAAAATAAAAATATAGTAACCAACCCTAACAAAATAGAGATATATGAACTTTCTGACAAAGATATCAAAGTAATTGTTTATAGAAAGCTCAGTGAACTTCAAATTAATAAGCAGAGAAAAAAATTCAAGGAAATCGGGAAAAGAATAAATGCCCTAAATAAATTAAATCAACTGAAATAAGATAAAAAATATTGCCCCTTTTTCTTGTAATTCACAAATAATAGAATAGCAAAAAAAAAGAACAGTCAATAATGGCTATGATTTGAGTAGCTTGGAGAAAACACAGGACGTAGGGAGTGACCTTCTGAACTCCTATTTGTTGTTTTTTAATAGTCTGTAGAAAAATCTTATTAATGTCATTCTCAAAAGACAAGGAGTTGAAAGAGGTTAATTTAGATTATTAAAACCAGTGTAACATATACAATGCTAAGTCAAAAATCAGAAGAGTGGAAGGAAATACTCTAAACTCTTTAAAATACTTTTCCATCATTGTGTCTCTCTCACTGTTTGATTTCTCAGAGACCAAGGATGTTTTATTAGGGAAGAATACACCAAGTAAATTGAGATCAATTTCCCTCATTAAAGATAATTCAAGTATGACTGTGGGTTGAAATAAACACAAAATACAAAGTCTTCTCAAGTTTCTATTTATTGAGCAAACATAATTTAGAGTGGCTCAGTATAGAGTAGATATATTGTATCTTTTTATATTCTTTCACACTCTCTACTTACTCATTAAAAGAAAAACAATTTCGCACATTGGCAAGAAAACATTGGCAAGAATGTCTTTCTTAACAACAAGGCAACCTGGGCAATTTCCCAAAGAAAACAAATGAGAAAAAAAAAAACATTTTAGGGGACTAATAATAACCATCTTTTTCTATTTTATACAGAGACAGAGTTTATGTTATGGCTTGATTACTTACTAGCTTGGTGAATTTATAAAAGTTATGTAATCTCTATGAGTTCCGGTTTCCTGAAACGTAAAATGTATATAATATTGATCTGGCTGTTGTAAAGATGAAATGAGATAATGATGTTAGCAACTGGTACAGTGACTGGTACATAGTAGTTTCCTTTCCATTTCCCCATATTCTTTTACCTCTACCCGATTTTCTTTAAAGAGATGTATTATAAGATACATATAAATAGAATATGTTACTGTCCTTTATTTCATTGCGATAGTTACTTGAATATTGGGTTTTGAAATCAAGGAGATTTAGTTTCTAATTTTATATTTTTCTCATAATTCTGTAACTTTCAGTTAGTTCCTTAACCTTTGTAAGCTGTAGGTGCCTCATCTATAACTGGACCTATTTTTTAAGGTTGCTGCTGATGGGATAGATAAATAAAGGACAATGACATGATAGCTGAAAGTTCTCAATAGTTATTAGCTTTTCCTATTGTATTATTGTTTATATTAATAACATTAATGATATGGTGTTATTCCAAATCAGTGTTTCTTAACTTCAGACTGAGGAAGCAGAACATTGTTATGTAAGTT